>JARFJB010002002.1:1132500-1215000 GCA_036346205.1 Vesta saturnalis | reverse complement strand
CAGTCACACAGACACGCAGACACGCAGACACACAGACACTCAGACACACAGGCTCACAGGCATACATGCTCACAGGCTCACAGGCACACAGACATAGAGACTCACAGGCACACATACACACAAACACATCTTATCATGATTTTAACAATTATTTAGTCTACTCTATTAGACTTTATGATGAGTGCCGTATACTAGGGATGTAGATTTGCCATTTCTGGTCTTCTGTTTGTGTTTGGTTTTCCACGGTTAATCATGAATTGCTTACGAAGAATTAGTTACACGTTCAATTTTAACCTAGTTCTGGACGTAGAAGTAATCATCAAGTAAAAATTTGAGATACAGATTAGATGTTTAATTTTAATTGATGGTGGCTGAAACATGTGTATACAACTGAATCTTTAGTCATTAAAAAAAAGTTATTATTAACGTATACTGTTTAAGTTGTGTAGAAATGGCATTTTCGGATAAAACATTATATTTTAGAAACATATTAATTTAATAGAATTTTTTGCAAAATAATAAAAACCCTTTGATTAAAAATAATTTTACGACTTGGTATATAACAAAACACAAATTTTTCAGTTTTTTGTACACTTTAAACTATAGTATTTTACATCTGTATTAAGTTTCAATTATTTGTAATATTCCAGAAACCAGTCATCTGTTGCAATGTAATTTCTTGCGTTTGGAACATGTTGAGTTTCAAATTAAAAAAATAAATTTACTGTGAAAGAAATTTATACGTTAAGTATATAGGACTCAATTTAAAATTACATTCTTTTTTTATGAGTGCTCTAGAGGACATAACGATCAATCTCTTACCAAAAATTTTCTAATCGGTTGCTTTTTAAATGTATATGTATATATATATATATATATATATATATATATATATATATATATATATATATATTATGCCTATATAATTCCTCCGTCGTAGAAAAAAATTATTATTAAATTTTACAGTAGAAGGATATGTTAATTTTACATAAACTTCCTAGTCCTATTTTTAATGTCCCTTATATAGCATATGGAAAGAAAGTATTTTGATCACCCCAAAATTTAAATAGCCTAAACTGTATCTTTTAGAGATATGAAAATGTAAACTTACATTATTACATTATTACATTATTACACACATTAAAATACTTTTTGGGTTTGTAGTGGTGTATATGTATAATAATGTAATACAATCTAAACTTTTCGATAACACTTACAGTTATCTTGGTCAATTGTAATATTATCTATTAAAACAGTTAAAGATGTTGAACCAATTTTGTGAAATTTGAAAAATTAAAACATAAACATAAGTCTGCTATTAATATAACAGTTTTATAAACGTTTAAAGCCAAACTATGGAATACAATTTTATTAAAGAATAACTGGATCATTAAAACATTGTTTCAACATCATTAACTATATTAATAGAATGTTTCGCTCATGTATAATTAAATACTTCTATACAGTAATGCAACTTCGTTTGGATTACAGCGATAATCCTATTGAATTATAACAGTAATTCAACTGTAATGACGTCATACTGAACTACCATAGTAACAAGGTTATTCTTGTAAACAACAAGACGCATTTGTCAAACACACAGCGTCGTTAAAAAATTTATTAGTTCAGTTTATGGTAAAAATGGAAGGATTTTGTAAGATTCTGTCAGGACACATTGATAGCAATATTGAAAAGAGTGTTCCGAAGAATACAGTGGACACTGACATTTATTTGGAGGCAAGTTTTGTTCATTTACTAAATTTTGTAACATGCTTAGGTAATTAAAGGTTTTGTTCATTTATTAAATATTGTAACCCATTTACGTAATTAAAAAAGTTTTGTTCGTTTGCTTATATTTTATTTTATTCTGGAAATATTCTACCGAATATCACGCGTGCCTTAAAATTAATCAGATAGTTATGAAAAAATTGTTGTTTCCTTAAGGAAACCGCATTCGTTGGTTTTCTCTGTTGGTTAAAGGAAGAGCCCTCCTCCTTCGGAGTCTGGCGCTTTTAACTTTTAACCAACAGAGAAACCCAACTCATACAGTTTCCAGCCAACACCGCTTTTTCTCGGATTATCAATAATCTTGGACGCACTAGTGGTATTATATGCGACAATATTACTACTGACGAAGATAACTGTAATTGTTATCAAAACGTTTAGATAGTATAACTTTAACACACAAATACCCCCATTAAAAAATCCAAAATGTATTTTAATATGTATTTTTAGACGATTTTAGGGTCCCTTATTACGAAAAATAATATATTTCTTTAGGGATGCAGAAATTAGGCTTTTCCAGTGCGCGCGTGACCAATTGCCGAGAAGTCGTACATGGAAGAGAAAAGCATTTATGAACGTGTAATGAACGATACTTTTCGTTGTGCCTGTATATAATTATAAACGAGAGGAGTATAATCACTTAAAGCTGATTCTCATTGAAGGGAATGCGCATCGACCGGGCGACGACTGCGTTCGACTGCTTGGATTCACACTAAGAGACTGGGTTGCGTCACGTCAAAATGTCGTCAAACTTAGTTGCATAATGGCAATTGTATACAGTTCTGATGATGATATAATAATTGCGGCTGGTTTCAAAGTGTTGAGAAGACAAAAGGAACAAGAAAGGAAGAACAAGGCCTAGATCATTTACCACACCCTGAAGTACTTCCAAACTCCAATATAAAATTGCCGTTTGTTATGGTAGGCGATGAAGCGTTTCCGCTGAAATAATACCTTCTTCGTATCTACCCAGAGAGATCAATGGGAAATTTTGAGAGCAAAACCGATACGTTTCGATATGTCGATACGTATTGGTTTCCCAATATATCGATACATATCAATACGCTGATACGTATCGGTATAGTAAGCGTGGCGACATTGCATGCGACCGAACTCGCTGTCAGGCTGATGACAATAGGTAGTTGCTGCGGTAACTAAAAAATCAATGCGAAAGTAAAAGGCACACCTGCGTTTTACTTTCGTATTGCTTAACAATGTTTACATGTCTATTTCGCGCACGGAAAAGAGGCTTCTTCTGTGCGACCGCATAGGGTAATATTTCCCGTGCGCTAATGACATTAGTCGCCTTCTAATAAAATATACTATTAAAAGTTTTTTAATAACCGCAAACAAATGCGTGTTTAAGCAACACTTCTATTGTGAAACATTACAGCTGTCGATAAAAAACAGGTTTTTAGAAAAAAAATGTCTGTGTGGCTGTTTGTATGTGTGCGGGATATCTTTTTAACCATTCTTTGCCATAAAATCTAGGTCAAGTTCGTTAATGAGGAAATCCAACCAGTGGCGGGGCATTAGAAAATTAAAAAGATTCATTGATTCAAATTTTAAAAAGTTACAAAATTAAAAAACCAACTCATACTTTTTTATATAATTTCAAAATAAAAAAATATATAATAACCAGGGGCGCGCCGTTTTTAGGGTACAAAGTTGTGCATTTTTTAATTTATCAACGGATTTTTTGAAAGTCGCTAAGTATAAATCATTTGTCAAAATTTAAAAATTCAAAATGGCGGATAAAAATGGGGGATTATCGTGTTTGAAATCCGATATGACTAAAATTCAGGTATTGAGGGCTAATGATCAATTTCGCAACTTTGTTGATTTGTAAAACATTATCTATGCAAAGAAATTTTAAAAACTGCCAGTGGCGCACCGTTTTTAAGGTGCAAAATTTTTTTAAAAGTCGGGTATTGGGGGTTTTAAAGATCGCAAAGTTAATCATTCAAAATGGCGGATCAAAAATGGGGTATTATTTTGTTTAAAATCCGATATGACTAAAATTCAGGTATTGAGGGCTAATGATCAATTTTGAAACTTTGTTGATTTGTAAAACATTATCTACACAAAAAAATTTTTAAAACTGCCAGTGGCGCACCGTTTTCAGGGTGCAAAATTTTTCTTAAATATCGGGTATTGGGGGTTTTTAAAATCGCTAAGAATAAATCATGTCAAAATTGAAAAATTAAAAATGGCGGGTCAAAAAGTGGAATTATCGTATTTAAAAACCGATATGACTCAAACTCAGGTATTGTGGGCTTTAGAGTTATTTATTTTCATATATGAGATAGCATTATGGCAAAAAAAAAAGATAATTTCGCAGCGGTTTTTTCATTTCTTTTAATTTCCACTTTATAGGTTAGAAGGTTGTGTCTTGTTCCACGCCTGATATTCCTAATTTTGTGAGGGTATATAGGTGCAACCGACAAATAGTCATTATTCAAATCAGTTTACATGTCCAAAATCGCTTTTAAAATCAACAATGTAATGAAGAATGGTTAAAATAAATGTTCCGATACAAAAAGGTAATAAAGCGTTTAACGAGTTGTAAGTAAAAATAGCTGTCGATACCCAGTTAAACATCTCCAAACACAGAATATTTCGCATAAAAATAAATGCTCGTTTAGTTGAAATGGTGGTATTAGTTTTCTTATAAATGACGTTATTAAATCACATATACACTTTTTAAAATACTCGATAGGTTGTACAAAACTACGGAGTGTACATTTTTATCATTTTAGTAACAACCCCTAGCTTTTCACTGTTCATCTTTTATTAACGCTTGCGAGCTAAAGACATTTTTATTCATAAAATTTTACCTGCTTTTGCTTTAGTACGTGTATGTGCGTGGGGTGACATATATACGTGCGTGGTCCAAATTTAAATATCGTTTTTATAACACCACGAAAATTGGAAGTGTCGCTACCTATTTTGATGTATATTGACTCTTTCTACTCTTTTACCAGTTATCCTTTAAACCATACATTATAATATTGCGAAAATGCCATTCATCATAATATGAATAACATTTTTGTTTAAATTATATACAAATTCAATTATAAATTATTGTTCATCCACATGCGATATCATGATTGTTTTAATTATGTCACTTATTTACATTTTATGTGTAGGTTCTCCTACCACTTTTGTTTGGTACGGTTAAAGGTAAAACAAACTCCTGTGTACTATTAATAACAACTTTACCATTAGTAATGAAATTAAAATTTTACTCAGTCAATATTTACATTAGAAATGAGTATTTACTAATTTCAGTTAGAAAATTAACCAAGAAATTCAGTAGATAAAAGACTGAAGAACATTAATTTAAAACTTAGAGATAATATCTCTTTTAAAATTGCTTACAAACTTCTCCGTTATTAAAATTGAAAAGTGGAAAAAAATAATTTCCATTAAAAACATGCCAACCACAATATCCTGGAAGCGTATATTTCTGTGTGTTTTAATATTTTTCTATTTTGTTATCCCAGAAATGATCATTATTGCGTATACATCTGAAATAAAAAATTTTGTGTATTGGATGAATGGGAATTGTTATACATGATTAAAGCCCCTAACAGTATTATTAAAGGCACACATGAATAATAAAAGTTCTTCTGATATTCATTATCCAAATTAATCAATAATTAAAAGGGTGTATGGTTGATGCCAAATCCTAAATTGAAAACCTAAGAACGCTTCATCATGGCTATTCGCTACTATTACTACAAATGCAAATTAAATAACTAAATCTCTATTTTAATCTTGCATAACTTATTAGAATTCTGATTTAGCTCGTTCTCAAATTCACATGTTACAGTTTGCATATTATACATTTTTATCAATTGACTACCCAAATGTAAACCATTTTTTAGTATATTAATGAATTTATTCAAAAATTGGTTAAGGTAGCATTTTAAATTTTAACGAAAGGGAATATTTAGTATTGCAAAGCCAACTTTGTTTTGCCGTAATTAACCTGTACTAACATTATTTTGCATTTTTGAAAAAATTAACGTAATTTTTTTTTCAACGGCAAGAATTCAGTCTACATAGAATAGGAGTAAACTAAAAAGCAGTAACACAACCAGCCCTTATAAAATACTTGCTTTCCTAGTATTTATTCTTTATCGTATATTTTTAATAATTTTTACAACACGTTTTGATAGCAATTGCAGTTACCGCCTTCAGTAAACAACAATAGTATGTTCGACACCTTAATTAATTTTTTAAAAAATATTATCGTTTACTGAAAATGATAATTGTAATTGTTATCGAAATATTTAAACCTGTAAAAAATAAATAATAATGCACGGTTACATACCCAAAAGATAAGTATTTTAATTATAATCATGAAAGTTTGCATTTTCATAACCCTAATTAAAGCTTTTTTACCTCCTCACTTTAATAATTAATTACAATTTTTTTAAAAATGTCTAACATTTTCTAATTTTTAATTGTTTAATTTCTTTAACAATTGAAATACGATTTAGTAAAATTTTGTTTATTTACTTCTTGTTGCAAACAGCTTTTGACAATGGACAACTTCGTTCCTAATTTGCTTTCTTAATGTCTGTACCTCCTTTGTATATATGTTTTGACACGTCATTTTGACAGATTTTGGTCTTTCTACTTTTTCCATTTTTGGGAAACTCCTTACTTTCTTCTAACTTACCAATTCCCGTTTAATGTTTTCAAATATTCTAGGTTGGTTCTCTTGGAAATTGTCTATTTTTCATTAATTTTTTTATAGCGGCGAACTTCTTATTTTTACGCTTCGTTTAAATTATTTACAGTAATATCAGTAGGTTATTCACATTTTTACAACGTACCATATTTATTTAAACCTAACTGACTTGTTTATGTAGTTATAACACATTCTTTTGGATGGCATCGATATCACTTCAAGTTCTGGTTTCATCGGTTTCGTTATTAACCACATGGCGACTTTCAATATCTTATTCAGGGACGGATGGGACAGGTGGGAAGCAGTGAGACTTCCCGGTGCGCCGATAGATGCATCCGCCGAAGGCGCCGGCGCTGATACCGGTACCTGCACCACCCTGGTGCCGGCATACCAGCTCGGTGACGTTCGAAGCGCCGGAACTGATTTTCATTAGGTGTGAGTATATTTGTACATCCCTACCGATTCGACGAATCATATTCCTCGAGAATTTGGCTGTTTTTTTCTGATGCCCGAATTGAGCACAAAAAGCCGCCGCTTCATCGAACGTGACCTAACCCAAAACAAGAAGAAGTCTAGTCCATACAATGATAATGCTGCATCTGAGATTTGTACGAGTAACGAGTTTCTCTGGGGCGGCCTGGGCTAGTATGGGCTATCATTGCAAAAGTTTCAAGTACACAATTTTAATCGACTTCTCACTTCCCTTTTGTGTGGACAGCAATATGAGTAAGTGAAAAATTTTTATTAATTTTAAATTAATAATTTTTAATTACATATTTACTTTTGAACTTACTCGTTCATAATAAAACTTATAATAATTTAATACGAGTAAGTATTTGTAATTGGATAGTGATAAATTCAATTTTAGGGTTCATTAATTATCAGTATAATCAGCGCTTAACATGTATAATGGGGTGTTTTACCATTTTTTGTTACATCGGTACTTGATAATATAGCACCCACTCTCAGTTCTTCAAATTAAAAAAAAAATGAGATATTGAAAAAGTGTAAGTTTCCCGGGTGGTTTAAAAAATTTACAAATGTTCATGCGAATACCCCATTATACACTGTACAGGGATATTCATTATAAATTACCCAATGGATATTTTTGTTATTATAGTAGATAGATGTATACATTAAATGTAAAAGTTGTAGGATAGACAGTAAATCATCTTAATTTATCACGAAAAACACAGTGTTGTACTATAACTAAGGGGTATAAAAATAATTCAATTTTTTTTAATAGAACACCCTGTATTTTACTTTACCTTCGTAAAGCCCATATTTTTCTGAATTCAAAAATATACCACATGGTATATTAACATTTAAAATGGTGGTTATGATATACTTCCATGAAATATAATTTTTGCTTTATTGTTAAATAGTCTATGACAATGAGAGTAGTTAATGACAATTTTATTGTAAATTGTAAATAGGTACAATGGTTTATAACGATGTTGAAAAATTGCAAATCTTCACTTGTTATATTCGTAATAATAAAAATAAACGTGAGGCACGAAGAGCCTACAGGGTGTTATACCCAAATCGAACAGTCCTTTCACAAAAAACTTTTTGTAATACTTACAATAAGGTAATTTCTACAAGTTCATTTGCTAAAAAAAAACGTGCAAATATGGTAAATGAAGATGATTTCGAGGGTAAGTCAAACAAATTTTGTTCGATAACAACTGTTATTGTAAGGTAATATTCTTTTTAGAAAACAGTGAAAGTAGTTTAAAAAACGCAGCAGTTTTATTAAGAAAGAGCTACAGCAAAATTCAACGTACGTTGAAAAGAAACGGTTACAAACCTTATAAAATACGTCTCGTACAATTTTTAACGGAAGCTCATAAATTAAAAAGACTAGACTTTGCCGACAAATGGTACATACCTTAAATGAGGATCCCGAATATTTTAATAAAATTCTATGGTCTGATGAGTCCTCATTTTCGACCGCCGGAGTATTTAATAGAAGAAACAAACATTCATGGGAAAATAAACAAAATCGAAAAAAAAACTTTTTAAACCAATAAAAAATCTGGTAGAAAATCAATCAACATTTGGTGTGGAATTTTCTTAAATAAAATTGTTGGGCCAATATTTTATGATTACAATTTAAAAGGACCCACCTATATTGAAAATTTGATTCCGCAAATAGAAAATATGCTTATGGAGATGTTTACAGAAGAACTGAATGATTTGATTTGGATCCAGGATGGGGCATCGCATAATGTTAAATAAGTAAGGAACATTTAAACAACGTATTTGAAGTCTGGATAGGAAATAACGGTACGATTGCATGGCCCCCTAATAGTCCTGACTTAACTGTTATGGATTCATTTGTTTGGGAATTTTTAAAAGATATTATTAATAATGATAATAATCATAATATTCAAATGACCCAAGATAGAGTCCGTGAAGAAATCAACAATTTAAATAACCTAAATAATGAAACTATTTCCGATGCAATTCGTAATTTAAGAAGACGCTATCTCTTATACATAGAAAATAACGGAGGGCATTTCGAACATTTGCTATGATTAGTAATTATTTTTTGTTTTTGTTAAACTTATTAAATAAATCTTTGTTATATAGACTACTTAACAATAATAAACAATCAGTGATATCTAGTGTATGATTTTCGATGTGTTATAACTTATAACTTAAAAAATTTTCAAAATATAGGTGTAAAATGGCGTGTTTCTGCAATCATAAAAATGAAAGCGCGCTGAAAATAACAAAAATAATATTTCATGGTTGACTTTGGTTGTAATAATTTTTCAAAAGGCAAGTAAGTATATCATAACCACCATTTTAAATGTTAAATAACTCAACAACGGTTAAACGTGGGGGTATCATGTGGTATATTTTTTAATTCAGAAAAATATGGGCTTTACGAAGGTAAAATAAAATACAGGGTGTTCTATTAAAAAAAATTGAATTATTTTTTATACCCCTTAGTTATAGTACGCCACTGTGTTTTTCGTGATAAATTAAGATGATTTACTGTCCATCCTACAACTTTTACATTTAATGTATACATCTATCTGCTATAATAACAAAAATATCCATTGGGTAATTTATAATGATTAATTAATATCCCTGTACCTTTAATATAAATTAACACGCCAAAATATAGTAGTGTTTTCATCAGGATACTATCATTTCATTAGCGCAAATGAAAAAAGTTTATTTCCAAAATCCCGAGTTTGTAACCAAAACAGTTAGAAAGTTATAACAATATCAATATTAAATATTTGAAAATTCATATCTCCTATACTAGCAGCTTTAGAAGAAGCAGGTTAGTAGCATTCATAAGAGTGGCTGGTTGCCTAGAAAACACAAAAAAAAATGCTTGGAGAGAATTTTGAATAAATCAATTTCGAATAATTGCTTAAGTTCGGCCCCTTAAATGTAGGCAAATTTATACCATAATTTATTACGTAAAGAAATCTCTTCCAGTTCTTTTATATCTTGAACGATATCGGAAATATATAGTTCTACAAAAAAAATGTATATGTGACTGTAACTGCGGCCATATTCAATTTTTCTTTAAAATTGGAAAAAATTGCATTCCAAGCGAGTTATTGAGGACCTGAATTTCAATCTTCTGTGTTAAAATTTGAAAACAATTTTGTCAAATTTGAAAAATTTTTCAAATTTGACAAAATTGTTTACTACATCTTTAACAATTTTTAACAAACATTACTACTGACGAAGATAACTGTAAGTGTTATCGAAACGTTTAGATTGTATAATTTAAAGTACACCATTAAAAAATCCCAAAAAAGATAAGTATTTTATTAATTCTTTATCTATTTACGAAACATTTTTCACAGCTAACTGCTAATGATAATACCAACTTTTTATATATAAAGCACTGAAACACACCACAATTTTTAGAAATCTTTGATAGTTTAGGATTATTCATTTCAGATTTCCATATTGGTATTGGACATTTGGGTAACCAGAATGCATATTTTACACGTACATTCAATTCAAAATTTTTAAGTGCAAGAATGATAGAAGTGCAGTATGTGTACAAACTGAAAATCGAGATAACATTAAATATTATATCAAATTTCATATACATTTACATAAATTTTAAATGTTATCACTATTTATAGTTTCATTGTTGTATAAGAATATGCACATAATTATTTTTGGTATTTGTTTTTCTTACTGTCTGCGACCAATACAACGTATTAGATACATTACACATTACCACACAACAAGTATCACATTATTTCTAAAATTTGCATCAAATGTATTCCATGGGTGTATCTATAAGTGAGTTCCACAACAGTGAACATTTCTATTGTAATCTAATTTCTTGTCATAATGACCATTCGCATATTTCCGAAGATAGACGACATAATCCCTCGGTAGCTCAAACAAAACGTTTACTAGGACATTATTTTGTGTTTCGAGCAGAACATTATTCCAATTAATTCCATTCCTCCAGCACTGTGTGTTATTAAAAAGAAAGAATGTTCTAATTCTTCAGTGAAAAGGTGAAGGTATTCAATTTGCTTGTATTCCAGAATATCGAATCGATACATTGATATAAAAGATATTGTAGGATTTGTGTCCTACATTTCTTACTTTATTTGAGAACACGAAGGACTATGTGATTTTAGAAAACACATACACACGATATTTGTGAAAAACTAACTCGTGTTACATTTTTTCCGTAACTACAGCAACGCAATTCATTTATATATATATATATATATATATATATATATATAGTCATTCTATCTTTCTTGAACCCTTTGATGTTCCATACCATTCTACTCCATACAATCAACCGCAATCCTATGCTTTTTTTGAATACGTATAGTACATTTGCTAATGTCCTGAATAATAATATCCATAAATATACATCAAGAATGTTTTTTAATAAAAAAGTTGTGTATATGTCCACAATTAGTACTTTCATGAACCGCAACATTTTCCATCCCATGTTGATCCCATTATATACAGCTTTATGAACGCGAACGGTAAATCCTGAACCATTACAACGTTGCAAGTTCGTTGACACCGTTATCTAAGTAGTAAAGTACGCTATTCTTTTACACGTTATTTTTATCACGAAAAGAATTTCTGACAACAGGAAATATAAATCTGTAAGAATTAGTAAATCACACAGAGTAAAAAAAGCTCGTACTGCACACGGATTTTATACATACAGGGTGTGGCGCGAAGAATTTTGATTAAAAGTAATGGCGGATACAGTTATGTTAAAAATCTGAAATTACGAATCTGTAGGTTTTGGATGACGCTGAGTTCAAATATAATATTTTCCTGAATGTGGTACTTCCGGTTATACCGGAAGTAGACGTAAACTTTGTTATTTTAAATGGAACCTAATATTTTTCATTTTATTCAGTTAGTTATCTAACTAATTAATACAAAATACCTAGTCAACGTTTTTAATGATATCCACAATTAATAATCCTTTCAGGCTATTGGTTACTTTTCAAAATTAATATCTTATGAAAAAATAACAAAATATTACCTTAAATAATGGAAATCATGGTCTACCCTTTACTAATGTTGAAATAATTAAGTGTTGTTATGTTTTAACTAAGATAATGAAATATCTCAAAAGTGGTTGGATTTAGGAATATGGAATACTGATACCAAACTAATTGGCTTACAAAAATACAGCGGAAAATGTAATAAAATACAGGGTGTTCTATTTAAAGTAAGCAACTTATAAATGATTTAAATTGTGCATGTTGGCGGCTAAGTTTAAAACACCCTGTATGAAATATCAATGAGATGGATATATGGAGTTACCGGGCAAGCGCTTGTTGTTTATTGGTTACAATTTCACGTCACTAGCTTCTTTATTAATAGAGATATCGTTACTCAATGTGGACTAGGATTTTTTCAAAATTTAAAAAAAAATTGAAATATCTCGAAAATACTTCATTTTTGGTATAGGACATTGTGCACAAATTTTATCTAAAATTTCATGTAGAATTCGAAAATAAAAGAAAAAATATTAGGTTCCATTTAAAATAACAAAGTTGACGTCTACTTCCGGTATAACCAGAAGTGTCACATTCAGTATAATCTTGTATATCAACACAGCGTCATCCAAAACCTACTGCTTCGTAATTTCAGATTTTTAACATAACTGTATCCGCCATTACTTTTAATCAAAGCTCTTCGCGCCACACCCAGTATATTTAGCACTGGAAAGATAATGTTTAACCATTGAGTGTACATTGGTACACCTAACCAACTTCCATACATTTACCCGGCTTTGAAAACTGCAAGTATGTTAGTAGTACTGTTGTTAGCAAATTCCAAATAGCGTATACTTTCTTTAGGAATCAGTGCTTAGCAATCACAGCTGCTTTCCATGTTAATGGTATAAAAGTTCGCATGTTTACATGAAAATGTAATAGCTGAAAAAACCCTGTTGATATAGCTTCTAATTTCGCATTTTAAAGCATTGTTTTAAACATATTATTATGTTATTATTATACATCAAGGGAGAGAGAAGCATTAGTTTATCTGCGGTGCAATTTGTACAATGCACCAAGCGATAAATAGCATTTCGCTCCAGGGATGTACATACCAATTTTGTACACTCGGGAAGGCGTATACTTAGTTTTTAGAGATTTAAGAATGTTGGTTAATCACTTGATATAATAATGTTATTAGAAATTGAAATATGTATCATGGGAAAGAGTTGACTTTTTGATTTATAACAAATGTCTATAAACGTGAGTGAGTTTTTATTAATATTTTGTTTTCTAGGAAATAAAACGCAATTTTAGTTCCTATTTGTACCCAGAGAAACGGACTTTTACTTTCCCAAGTGAAAAATACTATATTACACATCAAGGGAGGGAAATACATTGTTTACCGCGGTGCAATTTGTACCCCGAAGGCGAAAAGGAAAAATGGTATTTGGCTCCAGAGGTGTATATACGATTTTTTGTAGTCGCGCAGACGTTTACCTAGCTTTGAACACATTTCAGGGTATTCGTCAATAACTTGAAATAATCATGTTAGTCGAGAATGAAGTATGTACCTAGGAAATAAAAAGCAGTCTTAGTTCCTGTATAAATTCTAACAGTTACTTCAGTTATTTCTAGGTCGTCTCACCAATCCCCGTTTTGTGATCATAAACTTTGACTCTGCAAAAATCATCTACACTACTTGTATTACCTTATTTTTACTAGTTATGAGCGCTCCATGTATTGCACCCTTAACTTTCATAATGAGAACTACTAATTGTCGTATCGCACAGCATTTGCAAAAAGTGCAGTACTAACATAAGGCGACCATTCATCCCGATACGGGAGAGTCCCTTTTTTAAACATTTTATTTCATATGTGTAATAATTTGAATAAATTACGTAAATGTTCCGTATTTATAAGGGAGTCCCCTGTTTGTCCTGTTTCTGACGTTTCATAAATCTAGAAAATACGAAAAAAATAGACACAATAGGATGACATGACAAGTTATGCAATTTACGAGAACACTTTAGCATTTTTTTCGACTTAAATAAATAGCGCGCGATCCCGTCTATGAGGCAGTATTAAGTACTAAATCTAGTGCGAAAAAAATTTTCTTACGACGTCACGACGATGTTTTGTACGTGCGGAAAATAAATATACCGGTGCGAGTAAATAAATATAGCGTAAATAGTTCATTAATTAAGGTTAAGTGTTAATAAGTAACTTTTTTTAAATAAATAATCGTAGTGTAGTCGCACGGTAGAAAATCATTAAATACCAAAAAGGAAATATACATTTACTAGAGATTTGGAAAGTGAGTATCCATTTATTAAAAAGACAACTTCAGATAGTGATGTAGGGTGCTTAAAATGTTGTGCACAGTTTTCACTTGCACATGTTGGAATTGAGGATATTGTTCAACACATATCGTCGCTTAATCATAAAAAGTCTGATATTGCTGCTTCTATTAGCAACTTATAAGTAAATAACGTCACGTAAAAGAAACTCTCATAAACAATAGCCAGTGTTCCTAAAGCTATTTTTTAATATATGCATAATAGCCAACGTCTAGTAATTAAACAATTATAGGATTGAAAAACGTGGTTTGGGGCAGAAAAAATTAAATCTTAGTTTCACGAACCAAAGACACTTCTCTGCTAAAAATAACAATTCAAATAAAAAAAGTCTTAGATTAAAGCATTTTGTGAAACAAAAAAATGAAACAATTGCTTGATCCTTCCGTTTTCTAAAAATTACTTATTAGTAAAAAAAAACATTTTTCTGAACAAAATCACTCTAATTCGAAACACTTTTTTAGTTTGGAAACATTTCTTGAAATACAAAAAATCGAAAAAATAAAACACTTTTGTTTTTCGCTAACCTTTTTCTTCAGGCAGCGAAAAACTATAAACGAAACAAACCACGTTGAAGGTTCATGAAATAAAGTAAATTTTTTGAGAATGAATTATGGAATATTTCCTTCATAAATAGATGCTTATAAACACCATACAAAATCTTTTCAAAAAAGTTTTTTAAACATCTTTCCTAATAAAAATCCATTCTTTCACATTTTGGCACCGCACCTTATTTGCAGCTACCATCTAACGCCTCAAGCTTGATATCAAGTGACAATGCAGTTGTATCGTAGTATAATACTACATAATCAAATAAAGTCACATGCATGTATTAACTCAGTATATGAACAGGAGGCTCGGCATCCTTGACCTCATCAAAGCAAAAACTGGTCAGTGCTTTTTAAGACATGTTAGTAGTGCTTTGTGGTAAAACTCTTGAAAATAGCTCCAAATTTGTAGTAAAAAAGAAAAGCGTTGTGGAGAAGTCTATCTTTTTTTAATTCAAAAACTGATCGCCCCAAAACACACCGGTTGCACCATTTTTTTTTAATTATTTTTTGTGCTTCTACAGTTTTCTTGGCCATTCATCTCATGTCGTTTTTTTCCATTGAAAATCGACAAAAATAACTCAAATCAGTTATTCCTACGATTTCTAGTAAATTAAAGTAGGTACACGAATTAACCGTTGTTTAAATTAAATAATTATTGTTAAAAAATAGAAACGCTACAAAATTACTGTAATGGTTACTCGTCAGATCTACGCAGTTATGTTTAATTAATTTGAAGAATTCCTCGTTTATTTAACCAACAGAGAAAAGTAATTGTACTATTTGCTCTAAATAACAGATGTTAGCAAAACTTTACAGCTCTAATGGCAAACATATAAGAATAACTTTTATATAAAAATAAAAAGCAAATTCTAATCTAATTTATATTATTCCATTGCAGTACATTAAGAATTACATTTAAGTATACTCGGTTCTTCATGGTATATACCTGAAGACGTCAGTACAGCCCAAATACTTTTTAAATACCTTAAATATATTTGTTACATTTTGCATTCCAATTTAAGAGTGGTGACTATCATTCTAAAAAGTGTCTTCTAATATTAAAGAACTAAAAAAGTGATACTATATAGCACATATTCCACTCTTTGGTAATACTCAATTTTTAAACTCGTACGTCCCATGCATGTGATTAATTGCGGCCTACTCGTAAACAGTCGACTAGTCTGTTGCTGTTATGCACCTTTCGTTAGCATTTAAAAATATATAATAGTTATTACGTACTATTTGGTAGAGTTGCTGTTTGAAATATTGTCTTGAGTCTAAAAGGCGTGGACTTATTTTGGATGGCCAACATTTATTATTATTTTAAATTCTATTGATTAATTCAAAAACAAGAAATAAGTAGGTCTGTTACACAAAACCAGTAGCCTTAAGGAGAATCAAAATTTCAGATTATACACGATTTATTAATTTATTAATAAAAACTGCATGAACATTACTTAAGTTATATAAGGCAATATTGTAATTTTGTTTGAGAGAAAACAATGACTAGATTTCTGCGAATATTTGGTTTTATGCCGTTACTTCTAAGTTGCTTTAGTACCGAAGACGTCTAGGTGACGGCCAGACTTGCGAAACATAGCGGGCTCTTTCAGTTAATACTCAAGAAGCCATATTGCTAATCTTCTTTATTATTATGTACACCCTTTGGTTGTAAGCCAGATTATGAAGATGGAGCAGGATGTTATGGAATAAAGTCTTAGTGATAATAACGTGTAAATTTGATAATAATATTTCAATTTTTCAATAGATGTATTACAGATTTTCTGGTTTTCAATGTAGCGGATCTCCCATAATGTGAATTTAAAGCAGATAACCTAATAATCTTTGTTTTAAGAACTACGAATCATTAATTTAAAGTTAAAATGAGAGACAAATGTAATCAAGCACTTGCAATTTAATTCCTCATTGCTTTAGTCATTGTTGGCTTAAAGAAAAGCAAAAGTCTAATTTTATTTTATTAAAGATAAGCTAGATCTATAATACATTAAATATTATTGAACTGAAATCAGAAGACTAACAATGAATAATGTCATAATAGAAAAACAAAATCTAAAAATATGTATTACTTTTTCACAACTTAAAATTTCAAATGCCAATTAAATATCTAGTTAAATCATAACAAATCTAACAAGAAAATAAATTTTTGTTACTATTTAAGTATTCTAATTGTTATTATACGTTGAAAACATAACGCGTACGTTTAGTCGTACCTTAATTTGAACTATATACGTTAACACATTGTAATGTTGTGATAACATACTTAATTGGTGTAGCATTTCCTTTAAAGTCTAGGAAAAACACAGAAAAATCCTAGATATACTAAAAATTAAAATTGGAGTTAATACATACCATCCTGTCTTTTTTAATCACAAGACGGCATAACCTACATATTCATTATGGTCGGTTTTGAAGATGTGTCACTATTTACTATATTTTCTTAAAAAAACCATTGCACATATTTATCACGTTTCCAAAAGATATAACACTTCTGTTTCAGAACTGTCTTAAGCTATTTTCGTATACTATCAAATAGTCATCGACGTACAAAAATGAATGCCATCAAAGCGTTAGTGGATGAGACTAAACAAATTTGTGATCCATAATTTTTAGAAGATGAATTTGATCATATAAAAATATCACTACAAGCTAATGGTTATTCCCTTAAAGAAACCAATAATTAAATTAAGCCTGTTATACGTATTCATAAAGAAATACAGAACAATTACTACTTTTATTAGTAAATCTTTTATTCCATTCAAAACTCACGTTGGGTATAACACTGAAAAAATATGAATTAATCATCGTATTACAAGATTTTTTAAACCTACAAGAATAATTAAATCAGATTGTCACGTGGCTGTGATTTTATCACATATTTGCCGCTAATTTCGAAATTATAAATTATTTGTTAGTGTCGTACATCTGAAATGTAGTATAAATTCATGCAATTGAATTAGATAACGCATACATTTTTGGAGAGCTTCCAATTGTAACGTTTTATATTTTTTTCTGTACGTATTTGGAAGGTATTCAAAATTTTTACAAATAGCGATCGCATTTAGAGTTCTTTTCTAAAAACAAAATATATGATTTGTTGTTTATCAAATTGGGATGAAAGTTGAAAATGAAAATGTGATTTACGTATTGGAATCGATTATTAGTGAGATCCTTTTTACTAATTTGGTTGAGAAGTAATTAGTCTTTTTTTGTAAATAAGAGTTTTTGGTAATTTTATAGATACCGTTAAATATTGTCGTTAAAAATTGCGTCAGTGGAAAATTACAGAATTGTTACTTTGTATTTAAATATAGTATAGAAAAGCATATTTTGCGGTTTATTAAGACGTTTTAGGCGACAAATTGGCGGAGGGTTTCGATAACATTAAACAAAGAGTTTAGCTTTTATGTACGAGGCGTTAAGGTCTAGCGCCCTCGTGAAACTTCACATTACGGGATATTGGTTACATTGATAACGCCCGCTGGTTATAAAGTGTTTTTTAGTGATCCAATTTTTCCAACGGCTCTCGAGTTTAATTCGTGTTGCGCGTATACAAAGAAATTTAAGTAACCATTTTTATAATTGGTTAACTAAGAAGAGGGGAATAAAAATCCAATGCGATGCTAATGGGTTGATTAGCGAGGGGACTCCTACTTTAAACGCAGAGGTGTTCACACGTTAACGTTACCGCGGCTGGTGAATTTTTCCGGAACGGCGTTACCCCAAATCCATTAGTCTGGCCAGTATCTCCGATCAACCCAATAGGATTTTATTGTCCGTTCAAGCAATACGAGATTGATTTCTTGTTAAGTGCAGTTTGTCCAAAGGTCCTAGAAAATGTGTTAAGCGTTAATTTCCTAGTGCGTGTCCTGTTCTTTGGAGTAGTTATCGCTTTTATGCGGAAGAAACAAAACGTCCGTTCCTAGTTTCCCAGACATTAAGTTACAGTTCGCCGGTAACGAGTAACTTGCTGTAAATAATTAAACTGTTGTGTGAATAGTTAAAGAAGATTTAGAAGTATCAAATAGAACTAGGTCATAAGTAAAGTAAAGTTCAAAGTAACGTGTAAATATAGACTGTAGTGTGCCGTTTAACCATTTGGGATGGTAATCGACCGCAATTTGTTATTTTAAATCGACGCGCCGCATTCCTTTTCGAGGGGTGTCATACTTGGAGTTTCGAGCGCAGTTTCAACTTAGAACACATCACCGCCGCCGCCACAGAATTCATCTTGTGGGTTCCCACCAGGTATATCCTATATAACAAAAGGGACTGATCACAATTTAAGGTAATCATTCGGTGCAGATTATTGCTGTGGTTGACAAAATTTTAATAAAGCATTGTGTGTATTTGTTCTGTATGTTCTAACGGTTGAATATGCTGTTTTGTTTTGTTATTTTGGATTAATTTCTTAGTAGTCGATCGGTTAAATTTTTAATTCAAGCATATTCACCCGTGCTATAATCAAATTTATATGAATTCTTTGATTCGTTGTATTGGCTATTTAAGGTGACGATTGCGTTACGAGGAGAACGCAATTTTTTTTGTTATAGCCATTTGTTATGTTGTCAGATGAGTAATATTTATCGTAATTTTAGTAAAGACCGACGTTGAAACTAGCTAGTATCACCGCCTATTAAGAACACTAAATGATTTAACTTGGAAGAATAATTAATATAACAATTGTGTGGTTATTTCGAGGGTGGTGATTACATAATACATGTTTAGGTTAACGAACTTGTGTTTTTTTTAATGTGGATCCATCTGTAAACCTTTATTATACAGCACAGTATTTACGCGCATTTTAAATGTTTGTTTAGTTTTGACTGAGATCAATGCATTAACGTCAATATTTTTATGTTCATTTTAAGTAAGTAATTGCGTTCGAAAGCTCTACAAGTGATTATTTAATTTTAACGTAACGTTTAGAGGATGATGCATCAATGCATCATTTTTATGAATATGAACATATTTTATAGCGGTTTGGCGGATTTAATTTCGACTGGTTGTAAATTGAAGTAAAGTGATATCTTTTCGTGGAAGTAAATTAACGTAACAACAGAATTATTGTTTTCTTGATCAGATCAGTGACTGATTCTGCGGCACGCAATTATTTTAGATAAGCATGCGAATTATTTGCAGCCTTTCAGCTATAGCGAATGCCTGTTGGTCCCAGGAAAAACCGGTAATTACGTCCAGGTAAGCGAGTTGAGTATTTTAGCGAGCTGTGAACTGGCGTAAGTAGGCATTTAAACTCCGATTTTGTCCTTTATTAGATTTTAGGATTTTATAGATATTTGATCGTATCGATTTAGTTTTTTTTGTGACGTATTTTTTGTGTTACATTGAATAATTAATTGCTGTTTTGATCAGTTATTTTTGGGTATTTGGGGCAATGATTTTGACGCTAAGTTTATCGAAATGTTTAGTGAGTTTGGTTTTATTATCGCATTTTGCGGCTTTTATATGGAACTTAAGATTTTATTGAGATTTAGGTGAACTTTGTGTAAATATTCTTGGAGTAGAATTTTATTTTATTTAGAGTCAACATTTTGGTTTCCTGTTAGGTCATTATTAATATCTAGATCATGACGTTTTCCCGCTATAAATGTATTTAACAGGTGGCGCTTTTTTTTTCATTTTTCACGATTTTGACGATGTTGGAGTTGTGACGGGTGCCCTTTTGCAGCATTAAGTAAGAATCCGACCCACACCACTGAGCTATGCCGTGCGCACCAATTTCCTTTACGGGCTTGATGCTCTAATGAGTATTTGGCCTGTAAGAAGATTTAAGAGTAGCTAAAGATATTTCAAATCCTCTATTCTTGTGCAAAAGTATATATTGGAACCACAAAACTTTGATGATATACGTAAAGAACGTTAAAGATGTAGATAGAATGAACCAGAAAAGTCTGCCGTAGCTGACATTTTATTACTTTTAAACTAAAGTTTTTGACAACTGTGGACATTATCATCTGATTAAATTTTTTAAAATTGCTTTTTGATTGTGGCGTTTTTCATTGTTAGCCTTCGCCCCTTAGAGGGTGTTCTAATTTGTCATTTTCAAGGTGGTTTAATAATGTTTATTTTATTAAAGATATAGCTAATCATTAAAATAATAGTTGGCTTTTTCAAATAGTTCCCTAACGGGCTTATATTTGCGTTTTCAGATGTCATATAGTTATTTTTTAAAACTATTATCATTTATTGAGGACCACAACTGTAATTGATATCGAAACCTTTAAGTTAGTACACAAAATTAATAAAAATACAGGATTACACACCCAAAAGGTAAGTACTTTAAATTAATACCAGTTTATTTTCTTGTATAAATTGCAATTTACAAAATACTATCTCCCAGATATTAGGTATTTACAAGTGCCAATTTTATCGAAAATCGTAGGCTGTGGAAATAGTATGTGCTAATACTTGTAGATGAGGATTGTATTGATACAATTCACCAGAAATACGTGAATAAAAAAAGTGTTAATAAAACTCAGGTTAAATTTATATTTTACTTTGTTTTCTTATACATTTCATGTTAGTATCCCAACTATTTCTAGAATTTTCCGACACTAATGTAATGTACTTTCGACTATGTAAATTTATTCTATGGCCTTAAAGAGACAAATTAATAAAAGCAATGCCACCTTGTGTAAAACAGGCATTTGGTAATAGAATCAGAATAATTATAGATTGCTTAAATTGCAAAAGACAAAAAAATTGGAAATACAGTGCACAACTTGGTCTACGTATAAACATCATAACACTATCAAAGTTCTCATAGCGATAACACCACCAGGCTCGATATCTTAGCCAGCCCATGCTGGCAGTGCAATACTAATAAGAGATACAATTGATCATTACGAACTACCGAGTTACGCCGAAAACTGCTTACAAGGCACATCTATCAAAGTCAAAGCGCTACCATATGATATTACTATTTCGTCAGTATATAGTCCCCCTCGCTACAACCTAAAAAAAGAAGACTTCGAAGCGTTCTTCACAACCCTTGGTTCTAAATTTTTATCAGGGGGAGATTACAATTCCAAAAATACTCTATGGGGTTCACGTCTCACCACCACCAAAGCCATCTCACAGTCGTATATGGGCATAGAACCTAATTACGACCTATCATCGGATCATACTCCCTTAATAGCAACAGTCAGTACAACTATAATAAACAACAAAAAAGCAACAAAACTTCATAATGCAAGAACAAATTGGGACGTCTACAAGAATACAATTACCGACGCCATTAATCTAAAAATCCATCTCAAAACTCCCGACGAACTAGAAGAAGCCACTAAGAACCTAATTATAACCTTGCAACAAGCAGCCAAACAAACCACACCACAACTGAACACTAATGAACGAATTTCCCGAGATATTAAGCAACTAATAGTTGAGAAGCGGCATGCCAGGGTAAGATGGCACATGAGTCATTCCCCAGCAGACAAAACCATATACAATCGACTAATTAACCAACTTAAATCCAAGATAAAAGAAGCTCAAAATAAGTCATTCGAAGACTATATACTTAACCTCAATCGATATGACAACTCAATATGGCGCCCAATAAAAGTAACCGCAAAACCGACACAAACTAATCCACCAATTCGTAGGAACGACCCTACTCCGGGACCATGGGCACGAAGCAATCAAGAAAAGGCCAACCTCTTTGCTGATCACCTTACTGAAGTGTTTAGTCCCCACGATGATGCTCAAGCAAATCCAGAAATCCAAGACTACCTAAATACAAACTTGGATCCTACAGAACCTATCCAACCAATTACCCCAAAAAAATCAAAGATGATATTGCCCACTTAAACACTAATAAATCTCCCGGAGCCGACCAGATTACCAAAAATGCTAAAAGAACTTCCAAAGAAGGCCATCGTAATGCTAACCTATATTTATAATGCAATCCTACGTCTACAGTATTGGCCCCAGCAGTTTAAAATCGCAGAAATCGTATTGATAACTAAACTTGGTAAAAATCATGTTTCCTCTTATAGATCCATCAGTCTGTTATCCACAATTTCCAAGGTCCTTGAAAAACTGCTCCTTAGTCGAATTAGCCCCCTCCTTGAAGTAATCCCAGACCATCAATTCGGGTTTCGTCACCAACATTCCACACTTCAACAGTGTCACCGAGTTTCCCAAGTCATCACTAAATCCCTGGAAGACAAGAAATATTGTTCTTCTGCATTTTTAGACATTAGCCAGGCCTTTGATAAGGTCTGGCATGATGGTCTCCTTTGTAAAATCAAATTAACCATACCGTCTTACTTTAAACTCCTCCAGTCTTATCTCGACAGTCGAAAATTTCAAACCAAATTAAATAGTACATTCTCAAGTATCCACCCAATTCAAGCTGGAGTGCCACAGGGCAGCGTCCTGGGACCAACCCTGTACTTATTATACGCATCTCATATACCTACCACTCCACACACCACAATTGGAACCTTCGCCGATGACACAGCGATCCTTGCCAGTCATGACGACCCAATCACAGCATCTTTATATGTACAAGACCACCTCAACCTTATTCAGCGATGGATCAACAAATGGCGAATCAAAATTAATGAAATCAAATCCACACAAGTGACATTTACTCTGCGCACAGGGCAATGTCCACCCAATTCTATCAACAACGTAACTATTCCTACCCCATTATCAACACGTTACCTAGGTCTACATCTTGATAAGAAATTAAACTGGAAAGAGCACATACTAAAGAAGAAAAAACAAGTTGACCTTAGATTCAAGGAGCTAAATTGGCTGATTGGCAGAAAATCCCGATTGCCACTCGAAAACAAAATTCTCGTCTATAAAACAATCATCCGACCTATCTGGACTTACGGTATCGAGCTCTGGGGTTATGCCAGTAAATCTAACCTTGCAATTATCCAGAGATCTCAATCAAAAATCCTTCGTGCGATGATCGATGCGCCTTGGTATGTGTCCAACCAAATGATACACAACGACCTCAACATCCCTCTTGTCCAAGATGTCATTAAACAATACACCATTAAACACCATGCCAAGCTAGAACTCCACACCAACCCACTCGTCCAACCACTCTTACAACAACACCCCAACCGAAGATTAAAACGGAGCTGGCCCATTGACTTGAAATAAGAAGCCGGAGAACTCTTCATTGGAAGAATTCTCATCCCGACACGTGGACTTTAGTGATAGATTAAGGTTCAATAACATCACATTAGCCCATAGAATGTAAATTCTGATTGCTAATAAATAAATATAATAAAAAAAAAACTATATTATACACTATAATAATGTTCACTAATTATCTATGAAATATCTTAACATTGTATGCTAACACTACAATAATAAGTCATTTATCACAATTTATTGTGGAGAAAACACTCAAAAATCACAGCCAAACACGTAGTTTCCTATGAAACGCTAACACAAATTGTCCAAGATCATCTGTTAGAGGCGGAGCTTGTGACGTCAGTGTGACGTACTTGAAAATGCCTAATTACAAACGTTGCACTGTATTGCATAATAGCGTTCGTTATTAAGGGCAATGTGGATTTAATAGTACCGTTTGAAAATTTCTGAATGTTTTCTTACATGTTAGAATTACCATTTTACGTTGTCTAGATTTGTTTATTTTCCCTTCTAATTTTATCAATTTAAATTTATATTGAAAAAGTTGCGGCTTGGTAATTTGTCTTTGGATCAAAGTATAACTGTGATAAATGTTTTGTTCTAAGGCGGAAACTCTACATCTATTTGCTATTCCATTATCTAATCACAAGTATTTTATAACTTATAGAGCACGTACTCCCACAACGTGAAAGTTTTTAATAAAATTGAAGATTCCAATTTTTTTTATTTTTATAAAACACTTCGGTTACATAATCTTACAATGACATGACCATAAATCTAATTAAGCAATAAAAGAGATGGAAAATTGTAGTTAAATTTGAAAGAAACATTCAAATCTAGTATATTTTCGAGCACTTCAGTAAAGCTTTTCTCTAAAATACACATGAATAACAACATAACTACAAAAAATGTTACAATTGAGGGAATGATTCTTTTTGTTCAATTGAAGAAAAACTTTTACTTTTTGGATTATTATATAGCTGATTGAAGCTCAATTCAACATAAAGAGGCCCAATGCCCGATGGCGTCTCTGCTAAACGATCCAATTTTAGAGACCATTCTTACTTTTACGATGCAAGATTAGATTAATATTAGAATTCGATTATCTATAAAACGTTTTACTTTTCGATAATAATGAAGTAAAATAAATCAATTTAAATCTAAATTTTCTTTTGTATAGAATTTTAGTGATAGGGTAAATTAATAATTGGAATTAAGTTTTATTTAGAAAAATTGTACTGCTTTGTGACCTAAAAGTAGTTACTCCGTAGTAGGGCGTTTATTTTATTACTTTAACGCTGTGAACGAAAATGTAAGAGGTCAAACTCTTAACTTTTTTTCCATATAAAAGATAAGAGGTTGGAAAACGCTAATAGGATTTTGTTTGTGTTCATTTCTGAAACGAGTGGTTACTATAAGCAGTTTACAATAAAATAGTTTTAAAACAATGACTATGCTTATATTTAATAACTACAAATACTAACATTTTCTGGAATTTAACTCGTGCATAACATACACTTTTTTTTTACTAATAGTATTCCTGAAAAGCTAAGATTTTCCTAACGCACTAAAGCACTCAGGAGCAGTGGGAGGGGGTTAGGGATATTGTTAAGCTGCCGAGAAATGTTTATGGACGGTTACCTTAAATTTACTTAAATCAAAGTTTGGAGGAAAACAGGGACTGGGTAGTGCATTCCACAATTTAGTGACCGTATAAAAAAATGTAGATTGCGCCCGTTTAGTGCGAAAAGATGGAATTTTAAATGTGTAATTATGGTGTGAATGGCCAAACTGAGTGTTGCTAGCGAAGATGGCCTACGATGGTATTAAGGAGTGTATTTCTGAGCCACACTTGCCATCGTAATAGCGATACAACAAGGAAAGAACTGAAACTATTCTTCTATGCTCAAGAGACTGCAGGTCAGAAGTTAGAGGCGGGTCATTTATAAGTCTTATAGCTGTTTTTTGGATGCGGTTTACCATATCAAGGGCGTATTGATGAGCACTTGCCCAGAGGTGGGCAAGTCTCTGCCGATTGAGGCTGCCATTTTCACTTTAACGTCTTGAATAGACTTATTGTTGTGGAAAAACTGAGAACTACAACGTAGAGTGCTGTCGTCCTCGTCTACAAAGCAATGGATCAGGCTAGTTGTTGAGGAAATTGGGTAATTTATCTATAGCAAGAAAAGTGTGGGAGCTATCACTGATTCTTGGAGTACACCCGCGTTAATAGTAGTTTCTTTCGAAAAGAAGGCATCCACGACAACACGTATACGTCTTTTGTCAAGAAAGCTGGAGATCCAATTGATGCGCGTGTCGTATAAGACGAACAAGGTGAGCTTGGCAAGTAGGCACTTGTGCCAAACCTGGTCAAAAGCCTTTGAAATATCTAAAGCTACTACGACTGTTTCACCGGATCTTTTTAGTGTGTTATTCCAAAGTTGGGTGACATATGAAAGAAGATCACCCGTTTAACGACGTTGTCTGAACCCATACTGGTGGTCGTTGATTTATTGGAATCGAGGAACGAAAGTAGTTCATGGTTGATGGCTTTTTCCATGATTTTCCATAGAATGGAAGTGATTGGTCGATATTTTGAGAGATCGGTTTTAGCGCCCTTTTTAGGTTGGACATTTACAACATCCACGATGAGGTAAACTCTCCGGATGACATGGAGACCGAAGAGAGTTTGGACAGTATGGGTACTAACTCGGGTTAGCATTATTTAAAGGCGATAGCTGGAATACTGTTAGGGACAATCGTCTTATTTGAGTCAGGTTTGTTGATAATTGATTATAGAAGTATGCATCGAAAGTGGATTCGTTTCATATCGTATGGCGTAGATTTGGACGACGGTACAGTTGTGCCAGAATCATTCAAATATGAATTTGATGCAAAGTAATAGACAAAGAGGTTGGCTTTGTCAGCAGGATCAACTGCTACAGCTCCTTCACTAGATGTCAAGGGAGGAAAATAAAATGTACTAAGGTTTTTACAGATGGCTTTAGCTAATGACGAAAATTGATGACTACGCATAGGACAGGAGACTAATTCTTTTCATTTAGGTTCTTTAAACATCGTTTTGGCCTTGGTGATGATGTTCTTTGCGGCAATATGGACGGCGTGATTTTCGACAGATTTATGTGATTTCCATTTGGTATAGAGTTCATGCTTTTGCGATAATCCATTAGTCGAAGCCCTATTAAACCATGGTTGGGAACGGGCATGACCTACACAATTATGTTTTTTGGGAATGTATAACTCCATTCCCATCAAGATAACTTCGGTTATTTAAAGAGCGCTGTTTGAAAAGGAGGACCGTTTAAAGCAATACTCACGCCATGGGAAGTTTGCAGAAAAATCTCCCAGTTAGCTCCAGTTGGCTGATTTAAAACACCACATAGTACTATCTGTCTTTCGACTAACAGTAGAATTTGGTACAGAGGAAGTTATTTCGATTAGGCAGTGGTCTGATTGACCAAGTGGGGAGAGGACTCTTGTTCTATATACAAGCGAGTGAAGAGATGTGAAGTATGGTTAGGGTTGTCAGGGATTCTGGTGGGTTCGGAAATCATTTGTGTGAGATCACAGGATCCAGCAAATGCGCCTGCACTATGGCCTGCGAGATTAGTGGTAGATAGCAATTGAAGCCATTTGGGGCTATGGAAATTAGTCTCCCAGAATTAAGATATCGCAAGATGGATACTGTGATAACAGGTAGTCTATTTCCAGACTAAGGTAATCAAAATGATTGTGGAAGTTATTATCATTGGTAGACCTATATAAACAACAGTAGAATTTCACAAATTGGGGCCCAAGACGTTTGAACCAAATTACGTCGAATATACGCACATACATCGCCTTTAAGGCGAAAGCTAGAGCGGAGGTTGTATCTGGTAAACTGCAGGTCAGGCGAGTCAGTACTTCCAGGGAAGACTTGTGTTTATGATAGAAACAGAGCATCCGCTTGCACTTGTTCAAATTATAGGTCAACAGCATTAGGATTCGACCTGATACCACGTATGTTGCAGTAAAGTATCCGAATGCTGGTACTTTCGATGACGGAGGATGCCTGCGGCGCGCGCGTGTTGTGTGTGTGTGTGTGTGTGTGTGTCTGTGTGGGTGGGTGAAGGCGTCCGTGCATGCATGCAGAGACACAGACACACAGACACACGGACACTCAGACATACAGACACACACACCGACACAAAGACACACAGACACACAGACACACAGACACACAGACACACAGACACACAGACACAGACACAGACACAGACACACAGACATACAAACACACATGCAAGAAAAAGAAGGGCTTCTAAATTAAAATATTTGTTTGCAAAGACATTTTCCTTTGTGAACGTAATGATTCTGTTTCACTTTCATACAGTGCTCCAAAGCCCTGGAATTTCACGGACATAACTCCGTAGCACTAAGAAGAAATGACATAACGTAAGGATCTTGCTCATTCTATCGGTAAATTGGGTACTCGCCGCTCTCGTGTGTCAAACTTTGCACTCCTGTTTATAAACAGCACTATCATCTCACATTAACGATGACAATTACGCATTGTTATGATTGTTATGATGCATTCGTTTGCCATAATTTAAAATGGTATATACTAATACTGCATATTGTTCTTTAACATAGGATCATGTCTAAGTACTTACTTCGCATTTCGCTTGAGGTAAGACAATGTAATAATTAAATACCAAACGGCAGGTCTTTCGAAAGCAAAAATGTCCTCAAGTATTTTTTTTTTTTATAAATAACCAGTAAGCCTAATATTTAATCACAACAAATATTTTGACAAAATCGTATTGAGAATAAGAATTGCATCATTGTGTCTCCCTCTCCCCTCGTACTATCAAATCTGGAATCCCACGAAGTAAAGTTAAAGAATAAAAATTTAAACAAACATCCTCAAGTGGTTTTTTTAATAAATGAAGTACTGACAAGACAAGCTCGTTTAGAAATAAATGTGCCAAATAGTTTAATTAACATCTACGAAAACATGCAAATCAAAAAAAATAATAAATAAGTGTGTAAATGTTTAATATCCATCGCGAATTATATGCGAGTAATTACATGCATACTAAAGTTAAGGTATGGGAAACCAAACTCAAAACAAGTTTAACAATTTAATGTAAGTAACAGAGGTAAACAAACGCGAAGACAAAGAATTAGTACAAAGAAAACAGTAAATAACAATAAATTAACTTTGTAATGTTCCATCTTGTTCCAGAAAATAAATTGACTCTTTGAACGCCGATAAAGATTTTGTTTGTTAGCAAACTTTTTAAGTTAATAAAGCTTTAAATTAATGATGAAGTTACCTTTAAAAACGATTTATGTTACTTATTGCGGTAAGTTATCAGATATTACTTGATGAAATAAGTACTCACTCACTATCACAGTCTTGTTTTTCAATTACTAAACACAAAAAATTGTACAAAGACAAATTTGCGATGACTATGATGATATTTGAGCACATCAATTACATTTTTCCACACGGCGACCAAATTTGTGGAATGCACTACCCAGTTACTGTTTTTCTCCAAAGTTTGACATAAGTCAATGAAAGGTAGCCATTCATAAACATTTCTCGGCAGGCTAACAATAACCCCACCCTCCTAGTGTTTCTGAGCGCTTTAGCACGTTTGGCAAATCTTAGCCTGAACACTATACGTAAAAAAAAAGACTGTGAGGTAAAATTAACTAACAAGAATGAGAAAGATATTGATGGAATAGAACTATTCGAAGAAATAAATACCCTTTTTAGTTGTAGCTTAGAAAAAACAGTGGCCCCTTTGAAGTTTACGTCATTTGGTAGGTATCGTTCTCTCAACGTAGTTTGAACAACAACAGTCTTAGGACTACAATGCTTCAAGAACGTTTAATTGGTATCTATTGAGTCAGAAATACTAGATACACTAAATATTCATAGTATATATACAGGGTGCGGCATTAGTGCGTCGAAGTACCATATATCCGTTATTAAAGGAGATATCAAAAACAGTTATTTACAAAAATTAATAAACTAGAAACTTCACATTATAAAATTATTTTCGTATTTACAGGGTGTTACATATTACCAGGGTGAACCAAACATACTTTTTTTAAATGGGACACCCTATATATTATTTCAAATTTAGATTAAGCTCATCTCCCCCATACTTCCAATATAGGGTTTCATTACGTTATAGAGGGTATTTCAAAAGTTATGGTCAATTGTGCACGAAAATCATTCTCATTTCAACATCCTAGGCAGAACAACCTAACAATAATTTTTTCCAGACATAACTTTGTGACATTGGTACAGTGTTACGAGTAAGTGCTATTTCTTTATTATTGCACCAATTGAATATAGAGCGAACGAGCACATGATTTTGTCAATTTTTTCAGTCGTCCTGTATTTTATTTTAAAAAGTGAAAATACACTTTATGTTCTTTCATTTTTATTAAGTACTCCTTATAGCTAAAATCTTTCATTTCTGAGATATTTTCAATTTAATAACAGAAAGAGATTTTTTTTTAGTTTCTATTATAACAAGTTAGCCGTGAACAAATAAAAGTGTGACAAATTACTATAAAAAATTCAAAAAACATCGGCATTGGTTATTAAGACAAAATTCTTATAAAATTTATTAATTTCTTAATAAATGTTCATAATATTCAGCGAAAACATCAATACAGGATTGCAGTCGATCTTCAAATTCTCAACTGACATTTCTTAACATTTCTACATTAATACTCTGGAATGCTACTCGTATTCTATTCTTCATATCATCTTGTGTGGTTGGAGGTATTTGATACACATGGTTTTTCACATAACCCCACTTGAAGCAAGCAGTCAATTTTACTTAACTCTGGTGAACGAGCTAACCATGCAATGGGTCCTCCTCTTCCCACCCATCCTCCAGGAAAATGGGTATTAAGATGATTATGAATTAATCTAGTGTGATGTACCGGAGTTCCATCGTGTAACAACTACATTCTTTGACTAATGTTAAAGGGAACGTTTGCCAACAGTAATGGTAAATGATTTTCTAAAAAGTCCTGACCATTCACTGTTCCATCGAAAAAATGTGGTCCAATTGCGTGATCTCCAACTATACCACCCCAAACATTCAAAGACCACCTAGTTTGACTATGAGTTGCTATAAGATGGCGATTACTTGTCGAATAATAATGGAAATTGTGTCTATTCACAGTTCCATTTTTATGAAACGTGGCTTCGTCTCCAAAGAAGACAAAATCCAATAAATCCGCCTGATTGTGGATTTGTTGTTGAGAACATTCACAAAAAGCAACCCTTCTGGGATAGTCATCTTCGAGTAACTCTTGATGCAACTGGATATGGTATGGATGCATCTTATTTTTACGCACTATTCTTCGGACGGACCTGTCACTAATATCATGCTGACGCGAGATTTCACGTGTACTAACATGTGGATTATGCGTAACTTCAAGCATCACGTTAAATTCATTTTCCTCGTAATAACAACACTAGTTAGCTTGAATATAAGGCGCTTACACTCGTTAAGTACAGGTTGTGTCCTTTCTTTTTTTTCATAAACTACTCAATCCGTACGATAAAAACGATGTACTAACCTTTCCAAGGTTATTTTCTCAGATTGTCTTCGTGGGGGATATCTCTCTTTGTAAATTCTTTGTGCTAATAAACAATTTTTCATACATTCTCCCAGTACCCATATCATGTCTGTTAATTCCTCAACAGGAAAGCACATTTCAAACAGTATTTAAGTGTTTACAAATTAATAAACACTACACAATCTCAAAGAAGTTTGTTAAATGACAAGCTACTATTTATTACTGATCATCGGTTTTAACTCGAGCTATCACCGATGATAATCATAACACTAGTTATATTATCCCCGAAAATATCTCAGAAATTAACGATAAGCAGTGCTTAATAAAAATGAAAGAACATAAAGTGTATTTTCACTTTTTAAAATAAAATTGAGGGTGATTTGTTTGAAAAAATTGACAAAATCATGTGTTCGGGTGTTGGCTCGCTCTATATTCAATTGGTGCAATAACAAAGAAATAGCACTTTCTCGTAACACTGTACCAATGTCAAAAAGTTGTGCCCGGAAAAAATTATTGTTAGGTGGTTCTGTCTAGGGTATACAGCACGTTGAAATGAGAACGATTTCCGTGTACAATTGACCATAACTTTTGAAATACCCTATATAACATAATGAAACCTTATATTGGAAGTATGGGGGAGATGAGCTTAATCTAAATTTGAAACAATATATAGGGTGTCCCATTTAAAAAAAAAGTATGTTTCGTTCACCCTGGTAATATGTAACACCCTGTAAATACGAAAATAATTTTATATTGTGAAGTTTGAAGTTGCCCATAATTTTTGTAAATAACTTTTTTTGATATATCCTTTAATAACAGATATATCGTACTGTACATATGCACCCTGTATATATATATATATATATATATATACAGGGTCCGGCAACAAGAGCGCCTTCTTCTATATCTTCCGTTTTATATAAGCTAGCTTAATAAAATTTGGAATGCAGTTATAGTTTAGTTGTGTGCATATTTTACAATTATTCACGCGAATACAGGTTGTTTATTTAAAGAGGACCAAATTATTATAAAAAAATTTAAATGGAACACTCTGTATATTACTACTTTTTTGAATTCTACACATTGTTCCTATCAAATTCGCGATATATTTCTCTATCCCTAAATATAGCCGTTTTTGAGTTATTTCGATTTTTCTAAAAAAAAATTGAAATTACAGAGTTTGCTTTGAAAATGTACCTCCTTAACTGTTGAAAAATAAAAGTTATCTAATTTATATGAGAATAAGTACACAGATAGAGCTTCCTTTTAATGTGAAGAAAACGACATAATTGCATACAGGGTGCTTATAATTGACTTGCCAATCAACCATTATTCGAACCAGTAAAAGTGTACTTTTTCAAATAAAACACCTTGTATATTATTACATTTTTGGTTTCTACATATTAACCCTTATCAGTTCGCCATACAACTCCCTATCCCTAAATATAGCCGTTTCCGAATTATTTTCAATTTTTCAAAATGTATAACATTATTGAGACATTTTTTTAAATCTATGGCCTCGTATAGATAAAAAAGAACATCATAAAACAATTGTATTATACATTAAAAAACGCAACAGAAACTAATATATTATGATAGAAGACTAATTACAATTTTTGTACTGGAGGCATTGCATGTTAACAAGAATTTGACAAATATTTACTTCAATTTCAAGTAAAATTCTAAAATCAAGTGTGCTTCTTATAAAAATTGAATGTTCCACGTAAATAAATAAAACTGCAGTTAACCATTTACGAGTGTTATTGTTAGTAATCAAGATTTTTATAAAATGAATTTTACACAAAATGAGTTAGTTGTTAGTTATGAGTAGATTTATTGCAACTTCATGTGCCAATTACTCCAAACATGAACGTGTTAAACCTTCTACAGATGGAGATAGTGAATTGAGGGTTCTCGCCATCGAAGAGGATCATCACACAAGCCAAAAGGACATAAGTGAAATAGTTGGTATAAGTGAGAGATCAGTAGGCCGTCTTCATATTCAGTTACACCAAGAATTGAGCGATGCAGACTTCGATCATCGAGTAAGATTTTGTAACTGGGTCAGAGAAAAAATTACTCAAAACCCAAATTTTTTTTATAATATTTTATGGACAGACGAATCAACATTTCATAAGAATGGATTTGTTAATACACATAATTTTCATTATTATTCCTCAGAAAATCCACATTTATTAAGACAAGTTTATAATCAACATAAGTGGTCTTCAAGTGTCTGGGGTGCCATCGTTGGGGATTATGTCATCGGTCCATTCTTTTTTTATGGACACTTGAATGGTGAGAAGTACCTTAACTTTTTGCGTAACGATTCATCGGGCGTATTAGAAAATATTACTCTTGATATTAGAGCCATAATGTGGTATCAACATGATGGCGCTCCTGCTCACTACTATGCAGATGTAAGAGATTATCTCGATAGAGTTTTTCCAAATAAATGGATTGGACGAAATGAACCTGTGAGGTGGCCAGCTAGGTCCCCTGATCTGACAAGAATAGATTTCTTTTTATGGGGATACATAAAAAGTATTGTCTATAGGGAACCACCAACCACTGCCCAAGATATGCGTAATCGTATAACACAGGCTTTTCATAGCATTCCGCTGAGTTGTTACGTAGAGTTGAACAATATTTTAAAGATCGACTTCAGGTCTGCATCCAAGAAAACGGACAACATTTTGAACAATTATTATAAATCATTATCGCTAATGATTAGCGTTAAATTATTTTAGTTTATTTTATTAGTTTTGTATTTTTAGAAATAATTTTAATAATTATAGTGTATTAGTTTCTGTTGCGTTTTTTAATTTGCAATACAATTGTTTTCCACTATTTTTTTTTCTATTTATACGAGGCCATGGATTTAAAAAAATGTTCCAATAATCTTATACCTTTTGAAAAATTGAAAATAATTCGGAAACGGCTATATTTAGGGATAGGGAATTGTATATCGAATTGATAAGGGTTAATATGTTGAAACCAAAAACGGAATAATATACAGGGTGTTCAATTTGAAAAAGTAAACTTTTACTAGTTGGAATAATGTCTGATTGGCAAGTCAATTGTAAACACCCTGTATACAATTATGATATTTTCTTTGCATTATAAGACAACTCTATCTGTGTACTTGTTCTGATATAAATTAGATAACTTTTGTTTTTCAACGGTTAAGGAGGTACATTTTCAAAGCTGTAATTTCAATTTTTTTATAAAAATCGACATAACTCAAAAACGGCTATATTTAGGGATAGGGAAATATATTGCGAATTTGTTAGGAACAATGTGTAGAATTCAAAAAAGTAATAATATATAGGGTGTTCCATTTAAATTTTTTTTATTATAGTTTGGTCACCTTTAAATAAACGACCTGTATACACGTGAATAATTTTAAAATATGCACACAACTAAACTATTACCCTATCCCAAATTTTATTAATCTAGCTTATATGAAAGGGAAGACATAGAAGGAGCGCTCATGTTGCCAGACCCTGTGATATATATATATATATATATATATATATATATATATATATATATATATATATATATATATATTTAATCTGTCTTTGACTGTATATAATAGTATTTATTATTAAAATTGTTGGTTTAAGGTCAATAAAATAAACTATTATGGTTGAAAAACATATTTTGATATCGGTTTTTATCTTCGTCGGTGACATAGACAAAGTAAAATTAAACTTGACAAAACACATATAACTACTTAAAATTTTTAAAAATAACGTCATATATTCCAATATAGTACAACTTTAAAAGAAAGCTGGACAAACTTTCATCAATATAAGACGTTATTTTTTAAAAATTTAAGTAGGCATGTGATTTGTCATTTTAAGTTGTCATTTACGAAGATATTAACCGACATCGAAATATATGTTTTTCAATCATAATAGTTTATTTTATTGATTTTAAACCAGCAATTTAATTATTTATTTATATGTATATATATATATATATATATATATATATATATATATATATATATATATATATATATATATATACAGGGTGGCAAAACTTCCACTGCATTGTATGGGTATCTTTGTTATTGTAAGAGATACAAAATTGGTAATTAAAGTTGAAATACTTTCAGAACAACACAGTGCGCATAAACCAATATTGGTCACAATTCGACAATTTGCGTCGCGTGCGCAATTCATAGGCGTAGAAATTTTAAGTAGTTTATTTACATTTTGGTGCACGCTTGAGTTATAGGTTATATTTCTGACTTTTACATTTTCTTTTAATAAACAGTACTTTTCAGAGCTCTTTTTGACCCTTCGTGTATATTTTGGTAAGTTTGCAATATCTGTGCTTTAAACGTAATTTACAAGTATGTTTTTTGTCTTTTTATAGTCACCAAACAATGGCAAACAAAATTGAAACAGATCGGCGTTCGTGGAAAGATTCTGCATAGTCAAGCTCGAGAAAAGAAGCCAAGGAGGGAGTGACAATCCCTTTGTCAAACTTTAAGGAGAGAATTTTAGCTGCTACGAAGATAGGTGAATTCACTTATCGTAAAGTTATATCAGATATGAAGAAAATTTCCCAAGGCAATGCAACAGTTTTTTTCACCTAGAAAAAATAAAAACAGACCAAACCCTAAAAGTAATTTGTATCAGGGGGAATTGGAGCAGATAAAATCCATTACACATAATTCTTATATTATTGAAAAGAGAGTGCCTACGTTAAAAGGTAATGAAACAATTTTTACATGGTAAATATAATTACATTTAAATTAACAGGTATCCACAATAAAATTCTGCAAAGGGGTATTGATTTTAAAGGTGGACTTTCGACTTTGGGAAAGATTATTAAAAAATTGGGTTTTCGGTAAGTCATATACCTATTTGTGACATTCACTCATATTAACTTATTGCATAAATTTGTAGATGGTGCAACACTGTTGATAAAAGGAAGGTTCTGATGGAATCATATGACATACGCTTAAAGCATATCCAATATTTACGTCAACTGCAATGTGTTCAAGATAAGAGACCAATTATTTTTACAGATCAGTCCTATATCAACAGTTGTCATACAAATCCAAAAAATTGGACAGATAATTCTACTCTGGGTTTTAAAAAACCTATTGGCAAAGGTCCACGTGTTATCATGGTACATTCTGGTGGATCTGAAGATTTTGTTAATAATGCACTACTTATGTTCAAATCAGGTACGAGATCATTATCATAATTGTAGTCTAAAACTAAATCTTATTAATTATAGGAAGTACATCAGGAGATTACCACAACGATATGAACCATACAAATTTTATGCAGTGGGTACAGAAGCAGCTGTTGTCGAATATACCAAAGCGAACTGCACTTGTCATCGATAATGCATCATATCACAATATGGTAATAAATAAAGATCCAACATCCATGACCAAAAAGGACGATATGGTTATGTGGCTTCGTCAACATTCAATTATGCATGATCCTCTTTCAACAAAACTTGTGTTGTATGCAATAATCAAGGAGCATAAGTCAAAGTGCAAACAGTATATTTTAGATACTGAATTAGCAAAACATGACCATATAGTGCTTAGACTTCCTCCGTATCATCCAGAACTAAACCCAATTGAGAAAATATGGACTGTAGTGAAGCAGTACGTTGCATCTAGAAATACTACCTTTAAATTAAAGGATGTAATAAAATTAGCTGAAGAAAAATTTGCCACGATAACTCCTGAAGATTGGGCAAACATATGTACACATGTTGATAAAATAGTTGAAGAATACAAGTACAAAGAACACATGTTTGACAAATCATGTGATGATTTTAGATTCGTTGTGAATACAGGCGATTCAGATGAATCTACTGAAGAATCTTCCGATGATGAGGATGAGGGGGATCTTGAAATTTCTCTATTGCCTGACTCTGACTTACAACAAGCAGGACCGAGCACAGAATAAAGTAATTTATCAGGGAATATTTACAATTTACACACATTATAGGTACTTTGCAACTTCCCACAATGAAACACACCTTATATCGTGATCTATTTAATGTTTTGTGAATTTTATACAACTAAGGTGAATGCGTAGTTTCAACCAAAATGAAGTGTGTTGATTCAATTGTTTAAACCCTAAAACAAAATCTATCATTTCTTAATTGTTTTTGTATGTATTTATGATAACCTATTTACCCGAATTTTATATTAGGTATACTAAAAATAAACTTTAGCAATTGTAATTTCCTATGATTAGATTTTTGTCATAAGTTGTTTTGTGGCATAATTTTAGTGGAAGATTTAATTATAATTCTCAATTCATTTTTGTGAGTTAGAGTTTTATATTTCTGTAAATATTTACGTGTTCATTTTATATTCTGTTTGTGAATAAATAAATTTAAAAAAATTTTTTAAATAATTTACTCCTAAACCAAAGTAATAAGTAATCGTATTCAAACTAATAAGAATCTGGTGCAGTTACTCCTTGTGTTATTAATTTGAAAGCTTTTGTTATACACATCTACGTTTTAATTAATGTGAATTCGTTTACATAGTTTTCAAAAATACAGTATGCTTTTTTGGGGGCGTTTCAAATAGTATATTTAGTTTATTAAGTTTCAACACATTCGACATACTATTAAACTGTCCCTCAAAGAGCCGGATATTAAGGTTTTCTTTCATGCTTTGCGGGTACATGTATCATTTTACAGTAGTTTAGGATAAATTATAAGATTGTACTTTTGTATAGATCATTTTGTTATTCTGTAAATAAAGTTATTCAGCAGACATTGTTGATGACAAGTATTCAAGGAGCTCCAAAACAAAACTGCGCCTATTTGTAATCGTCTAAACTAAGCTATAATTGCTAAATTTCACAAAACATAGTCTTATATACATGGAGATTTAGAATCCGGTCAGAAAATTGACCATCGTTGCCAAGTTTCCGATTTATTTGAGAAAAACTGAAAATCGTGAAAGTTTCAATCAACGTTGGCTCGTTAGTTATTAAAAATACAGTAAAATCTTAAATAGGTTTTTAATAGTTAATTTTAAGATTAATTAGATGCACTGCTCAAAAAATTTTTAATCACTGCTTCTGGAGTTACAACCCTAACATATTAAATTCCTTGTTTTTTTCTGATTTCAACGATATACGTTTTGTTTATCTAATTTTAATAATAATCCGTAAAACTTCAAAAATAAAAAAAAAATCATTCTCGTTATGGCTACCATAAAACAGTTGAAAATCGTTAAAAATAAAATAAGAACAACGGGAAATATTTGAGTTTTAAAGTCATTCTACAATGATTAGATCAAAACAAAGTTTCAAAGTGACCGCCGTTATGTAATGCGAAAAATTAACAAGGATTAATAATGTTATTTTGAAGTTTTCGCAATGTGGATTTTCTGACAGAATTAATAGCAATACAATTGCTTTTCAATTATTTATATCAGTTGGTTTTTCTTTGTACACCTTGTCTTTTATTGTTCCCCACAAAAAGATCTCTAACAGAGTAAGATCCGGTGATCTCGGGGGCCAAAAAATTACACCCCGTGTTGCAAATTGTATTTGAAAATCTTTCGTTCAAGTAATTCATAACTCTAATCAAGTTATGCTCTGGAGCTCCATCTTGCTGAAAATATTGTCAATTTCGAATTGTATTCAAAGGAACATTATCCAGCATTTCTTCCAAATTGGTAATCCAAATCTTTCGTGGACTTCTGCGTTCAAATCTTCGTTGTAGAAATAAGGTCTCAAGTTTTTTGTACCAAGAATTCTACAACATTTACAGAAAACACTTGTTGACCATAACACGTGGTTTTTTCTTTTAAAAAGTCCATCGTTAGTGAATTTTGCTTCATCGGCGAAAAGGATTTTATACGAAAAACTTTGATCTATCTCAAAATTTCGAATAAACCAATTAGCATATTCTAGTCTTGCCCTAATAGACGCAGTTGGTTTCGGTTTCAACGTTAAAATTTTTTGACGCATACGCACACGCACACGCACACCCACACCCGTATGCACGCACGCTCGCGACGCGTGCACACACACACAGTGTTAAGGTTAGAAAACCATGTGAGATTGTGAAATGTATGGCTCGAACGTTGCAAATAATAATAGTACACACTCGCGCACACACTCACAGAAAGAGATATGCAAAATGTCTCTGAAAACCTTTAAGCAAGGACGACTTGAAGAACGCCCTAATGTCATTAAATAAAGGAAGGTACCGGAATAGCTGGTTTAATCGCAAAATTATATGCTACGATCTGGAGCAAAATTGGTCCATCAAATTATGAAGTTTTAACTAAAGTTTTAAAAAAGGGCAAATGTCCTGATCAATGACCAAAGTAATTATTAGTGTACTTCCAAAAGAGAAGATTTTACAAATATCGACAACTAGAGACCTGTCTTAATTTTGACAATAGATTAAAATTCTGGCAAAAGCACTGTCCATTAAACTTTCTTTTGTAATAAATATCATTATCGACTCAGAACAAAGCTGCATTATTCCAGGGAGTACAACTTACAATACCTCTATATTTATAGAGACACGATTTTGATGGCTCATAAAGACAATTTTCCACTGGCCATCTTAAATCTCGACCAAACGGCCTTTGATTGCATCAGCCATGATTACGTGCTGCAAAGGTTTAATATTGGCAAATACTCTTTTCAGTGCAAAAAAAAAACTATATAAAACCGCCTGCCAAGTTAAAATTAAAAATATACGTTAGGGTTGCCTTTGGAATCCTATGTTTTTAGCTATAGAACCTTTCTCTCCCTATGAAGGTTATTACTCAAGATGCAACTTAAAATCGAACTCATAAACTTGTGGTATTTATTTCTGAAGACAGTTACTGGTCATCTAAGCTATGAAATATTTTCGAAATAATTGGATCCCAAACTCAACGTAGAAAAACCGATGTGCTACTGGGCGGAAACTGGTGGAGTAAAGACAAGCCACTGTTTTAGAAATGGGCCAACGCATCTATCCGCATCTATTAAAATTTGTGGAATCTGTTATCAGAAAACATCAAGCACCTGCGTTTTCTAAACTTAAAGAAACAGCAATTCGATCTAGGTGGGTACCAAGCCCTCTCGCTCTCTATAGCAGCAAAGAAGGTTGTAGTGAATCAGTCAATTGGTCTGAAACTGTGGCAGAGTTTTCAGGTGATAACGTTGAATGACAGTCAGATAAATAAGCTACACAGAATCATAATAAATTGTATGGTCGGAAAGCACTGTGTAAGAGAAGGACCTGTGCTTGTATATTTTAGGAATAAAAACTAGCAATATATCGGACACTAACAGTGACCAAGCTGAACAACAGAAATGGAAGATGAATAGCGTTACCCAAAACTAAACCCATACAACGTGTCACAGCAATGATTGTATGTTGTCCAGGAAAAAGAAACCAGCAGAACGTCGGTCTATATAATCATTAAAATCATCTGTCCTATTTCCAAACGTTGAAACTGATAGCTTTTTAACCGGGCTGTAGGTATTAAAGGCATTCCTACCACAAGTTCCTCTAATTAAAGAAATAGGCATCCTTTATAGCAATTGAAAAGATCTAGTAATTGAATGAATAACATCATACGAGAGCAATTCAGTTTGAACCATAAATCTCAATGGTAAGAGGAATCAGGTGGAAAAAACACTCGAAAAGAAGGAAAAAGCTTTAGCTAATACACATCACAACAAAGCAAAAGTAAAATTGGGAAATTAATTGGAATACTTTTCAAAATAAATTTTCACCGACGGAGAAATTGCAGAAAGTACAATCTGAAAAGTTATGACTGATAACACAAACGAGGATTACAAGATCGCAAAAGAAGATTAAAAGTTAGGATAACTAATAAATATAGCTGGAACCAGAATTGAAGACAAGAAAATGTAGTGAGCAACATAAAAAGGACAACTAAATTTTAATTTTAGAAAGACAGTTGATATATTTTGGGTCTGTTCTTAAAAATAGTGAAGATAAGAAAACTATATGTGATTGTGAAATATATAGCTCCCGAACATTTAATAATAAAAACTCACAAATGCACAGACGCAAATACGCGCACACAACTAATATTTGGGTGGTTCAATTTCAATATTTTGGTTGATTATGTAATTATTGTTAGTTAAATAATTATTCATATTTCATTTTAAAAGATATTTGGTCATTAATCAAAAATTTTATTGAAGGTTAGAATGTGATTTTATGGCTATGCGCTAAATTTTACAAATATCGGATTTTTAAAACAATAATACAGTAGGTATTTTTTGTTGTTTTTACATTTAAGAATACAAATAACATGTTTAAATTTACCAGTAATAACCACATTTTAACAACTTTCAATAATTTGGGGGTTTTTTTGATTGATTTTATGTTAAAAATAAATTCACCAGGTCAGCTAGAAAGGTACATTTTACAAAACTTACTGTAATTGAGAATTCATTGATTTTCAGGTCTAACAGAGAATATTCGGTATAACCAGTAATGCATTTGTTTTGTTGGACGACACTCAATTTATAGGTTTAATAATTAAAATAAAAAAATTGAGAAATTGCACCTTATTAACATACGTAATCTGAATAACCACTAAACAACTATATTTATATGTGTATTTAATAAAGCAAAATGTCTGATTAATTTCAGCATCAAATAACTAAAGTGATATTTCTCGTAAAGATTTACGATTCTAAAATTACTAAATTCAAACAAAAGCTTATAATCCTATTTATTTACTTAAAATTCAAAATGTAACATGATCAACACTGTATTTAAAATAAAACGTGTATTGATTGTCAACAGATATAACGGTTAATGTTACTTGGAATTATTTTTATAATACTGCAATTGTTGTTAATATCATGTGTTTTTTCTAAGCTTCACTAGCATATAATCATCCTTAATTTTATTAAGAGGTTCATTGCTTATCAGCTTAAAATCTATATTGATGTCGAAATAAGACAAACTGTTTTATTCCTAGCAGTGACATTTTGCACGGCAATTATGTATAATCTGACGATGAAATATCATCTAAAACGACTTTATATATATATATATATATATATATATATATATATATATATTATTTACCAATGAGAAGTGAAAATGCTAACTTAAATCAAATATAACAAATTGAGATCTAATTCATATAATATGGGAGAAATCATTAAGGAACACCTCCGACAATTAAATTTACCGCCAAGAAATAATACTAGAATAATCAATCCAATCACTTGCGCATTTAGAACAGTGGACAATAGGTCTTGTGAAAGTGCAAATTAAAAAATCTTTAAATGTGTGAAAACTGACATATACGTCACCTTTGTGATATACATGACGTCACTTTTTGTAACCAGGATGAAATGTGATTGATTGCCGTTTGTTGCATCATTCGTTATGACGTGTAGTAATACTACATTAGATGGCTATAATCAATTACCCACATTCTTTTTTTTCGCCATTTTGTTAAGTCCAATTTTGATAATGAAGTAAAGCTAACCTCAAAGCCATGCTGTAGAAGCAATGACCAGATATATTTTGAAATAAATCGTAGATGAAAAGCAAAAAAGATTAAACCATCTGATTTAACTATTGTTAAACCAAACGATGTGACACCATTATAATCCTTTAGAAAACCAAACAGAAACCTACAGTTAGCACGAGTCTATACCAGCATGCCTAAAAAGCACAGAATTGACGAATTGAAAATAATAAGGCAGTCAAAGTTGAAAAATAACTGGTGCTGGAATATTGGTTTCAGAAATTTATCAAAGAAAAAAAGGACGAACAGACAGTAAAAGCTAAGAAGAATACAAGAAGATCTCGTTTTAGATGATATTTTATCGTCAGATTTAATAGACTTGCCTGCAAAATGTCACTGCTAGGAATAAAAAGCAGTTTGTCTTATTTCGACATCAATATAGATTTTGAAGCTGATAAGCGCCAGATGAATCTAATAATAAAATCCTGAAGGATGATTATATGCTAGTGAACTTAGAAAAAAAAAACACATGATATTGGAACAACAATTGCAGTATTAAAAATAATTCTAAGTAACATTAACTTTATCTGTTGACATAGGTCAATACGTTTTTTATTAAATACAGTGTTGATCATGTTACATTTTTTTAATAAAAAATATAGATTATGTTATGTAGGTGTGTTGAATTTAGTAATTTTAGAATCGTAAATCTTTCGAGAAATATCACTTTAGTTATTTGATGCTGAAATTAATCAGACATTTTGCTTTATTTAGTTTGTTTAGTGGTTATTCAGATTACGTATGTTAATAAGGTGCAACTTTCTCAATTTATGTTGTATTTTAATTATTAAACCTATAAATTGAGTGTCGTCCAACAAAACAAATGCATTACTGGTTATGCCTATGAATATCTCTCTGCCTCCCTCACGACCTGAAACTCAATGAATTCTCAATTACAGTAAGTTTTGTAAGCAATGTACCTTTCTGAGCTAGACCGTGGTGCAATTTACCTTTTGTAATATAACAATCAATCAAAACCCCCAATACAACAAATCTCATTAAAGAAAGTTGTTGAAAATGTGGAATTATTACTTAAAATTTCAAACATCGAATTGATTTGTATATATATATATATATATATATATATATATATATAATATATATATATATATATATATATATATATATATATATATATAATTATAATTTTAATTTTAAATAAAATCTAAAACATTCAATAATGTATCCAAATATACATTATAATGCGAGTATATTACGATATGACTGTACTCACGGATTTTTCAGCAGCGACTTAGAGTCGTAAAGAAAATAGAGTGCTTAAAATACGAACTTTCTGTAAATTTTGAGATGAAATGTGACGAGTTTCAAATGAAATTCGACATTGTGGAATAATAATTCCAAAATGTGGAATTATACTGGAACATTAGTGCTATTAATTATGAAATTCTACGAAGTAACGTTAAATAATGTAAAATTAATAAGTATGGCCGTCCGTCCGTACGTGTTTCTTAAGGTTTGACGTAGAATGATGCGGTTTTTGTTACAATACTCCTTAGGACGTTAGTAACTATGGTTACTAAAATAGTCGACCTGTTTTGGTAGAAAGATATCCAGAAGCATGAGTTCAATGTCTAATAAATGAATATTACGAACTTTCGATAACTACATAGATTGTCCACCCTCCACGGAGTAAAAACGAAGGGTTCATTATCACGACTGGTCAACGTTGGGAGAGGGGGTTAAGAGGGTAACATTTTCCTAGGTATTCGACTACCCGGTCAATTCTTCCCCCTCCGTTTGAAAAAGTTTTTTGGTGGATTTCTTCTTCCCGGAAAACAGGAGGGTAACATTTTCCTAGGTTACTGAAAGGTATTTTTTACCTACTATTATCCCCTTCTACCTCCTATAAGCGAGATTGGTTATAATTCCGAAACGATAGTTCGTAAATATGTCTTGTGACCAGTCATTAAAAGGCTTTTAACAAGCTGCATCGAACTTCTTTCCGGATTTGGTCTTCCCAGAAAATGAAGGGTACACATTCATGGTAATCTAATGAGTGACCTCGGCAAATGGAGTCATAATTGCAAAACCCTAGATGTCACGCCACCTCTCCTTAGACAGTTCCCCACAAGCCGCATCGAGCTGTCACCCCATGAAGAGTGAGAAAGAGATAAATATTTTTCTACAGATCTGGTCTTCCCGCAAGGTGGGAAGAGAAATCGTAAGTATACCTTCATAGTACTCTAATGAACGGTCTTGGCCAAAGGAACAGTTGTCCACCAACTATTGTTCATCAAGTCATTATTCCGAGAGGTAGATGTGTCATGAAACTACTCGAAAATCTCGCAGTAAACTAGATCTATGTCATTGTGATCCTCATTTGGCCACTTCTGGCGAAGTGAGTCAAGATTAAAGTTTTGGCAATGGTTTGGTTTTCTCACAAAATTTGATCGGACGATTCTTTAAAATGCCTTCATTATACTCTAATGAAAGGTCTCGTCACAAGGAATAGATCTCCACAAACTTTCATTCTTTATTACCCCCTACAAGAGAGCTCGCTAATAGTTTCCCTTTCTGAGCAAGGGTTTTCTCAAAGGATTTGAAGTCCTCGCAAAACTGGGGAGGGGGTCTTAAGATGTGCCTTCATGACGCTCTAATAGAAGCTCTCGGCAAAATGTCTCGAATGACAAAAATATTCTTTCGATTATGCTTCAGAATACTTACAATTTTTTTATTTTCTGAGAGTGTGAGATGATGCCTTCATCATACTCTAATGAAAGGTCTTGACACAAGGAATGGTTCTCAGCCAACTTTCATTCTTTAGTATCCCCTATAAACGAGATCACTCATACTTCCGAAACGGAAGTCCTCTCTGAGTATCTCCCACAGACTGAGCAAGAGTTTTCTCGGCGTATTTGGAGTTGGGGGATTAATAAAAGTGCTTATAATGTGCCTTCATGGTGCTCTAATGGAAGTTCATGAATCACAACAGTATACTATAGATTGTGCTCCCAGAGAAACTTACAATATTTAATTTTCTGAGAGTGTGAGACAAACTTAAAACTAAACATTCTCAATTAAAAACTGTTTATTGTAAGTAATAATTAATAAAATGGTCCTACATACACTTCACCTAAATGGAACTTCCATATTTTACTTTAGTTGTGTATAACAGTTTTGTTTGTTGCATACTCCTAATTTGTCCCAGATGATCGTCACAAAATTTTTGGTTTTTCAAATTCGAGAATAAATGTATCTATCATTTATTTTCTATTAGTTACATAAAGGTTTACAGTGCAGTTCCAATCTGCACATTACGGTGTGACTGTCAGACAATGCATCTTTATAAACATTCATAAAAACTGATAGTAAATTATAAAAAATGAGAAAATATGTAAATAGTCGTAAGTATGATAACGGAGTATTAAAAAGCTAATATTTATTTAAAAATTAGAAAACAAATGAACATAATGTGAATAATAAGCATATCATGAAAAACTTTCACCACCATTGTTCATAATTAAGGTACTTAGATTTGAGGTTTTTTAAAAGGTGTATTTTTCTATTTATGCTTTACATAAATCTATACGTTTCTGAGTGTATATGTTATCTTGTTCTTGTTCAAAAGTATAAATTGGAACCAAAAAATGTAATTTTGATACAAGACGTAAAGAACATACGAGATTTTGTAGATTAGGTAAACCAGAGAAATCTGCGCATGCTTAATTTAAATGATGGTATTCGATTTGATAATATGGAAATGTTATCAAGACAAACTCGTTATTATGTTCGTTTACAACCTGAAGCTATTATAATTAAAAAAAGGCACAATGGTACGTCTTAATTTGAATTTTATTAAACTACATTGTGTTTTCACTGTACAATAACAATTACAATTAATGACAAAAAACTATTTCTTTGTTAGATTTGAGTAGATCTTTAATCGGAAATGTTTCTATTTGTGAATGCTTTTATCAATTTCAGATTAAAGTTTTTCACAACTTTCTATTTACAGCATAATTTGATTAAAGTTTGTTAAATTTGGTCGTTGATTATGACATTTTTCTCTGGTAGCCTTCGACCGTTAAAAGGCGTTGTGATTTGTCATCTTCAAGGCAGTTTAATAATATTTAATTTATTAAAGATCTAGTTATTCTTTACTAAAACTAAATTCCATAATTTATCAAACCGTTATATTAATAGCAGGCTTATGTTTGCATTTTCATCTTTTTCATATTTCATTAATTAACATCTCAAGCAATTCCTGTAAATAATACCATTTACTGAGGATGATAACTTTAATTGTTGTCAAAATGTACAGATTTATATAAAATATCCATAGAAAAATATAACATTAAAAAAACCCAAAAGCTAAGCATTTTAATTAAATAAACATAATGGTCCTTTTTCCACGAATTAACGATCTATGGTTATATGAATGGTACAATCATCGCAAAGTGCAATTAGATATTTCACGATACTTAAAGCTATGTAAAAATCAGTATGTATCAAAGAAATACATCTTTATTATCAGTTTATTACTAGTATTGTTGGCCTACATCAAATTTTAAATTGCGCATAGGAAGGATTTTGCAACACATTACTACACCCGGCTTAAGATGGTTTATTAATAATTTGTTATATACTACGTTAAAAAATATTAGATAGATCTGAACGTTGACTATCAACGTTAGATTCTCTAAGTATTTGTTGTTAAGGGTTTCATTGACTCGAGAAAATTTAGTGAATTCTTAATATCACCCATAAATAATGGTATACGTTTTATGGATCACAATAGCTTTAAGGTTCCACGTTACACTATTCATTTATAGAATTCATAAAATTAAACATTCTAAATTCTTTTAGTGCCTACCTCGAATAAATTTTCCATTACGTTTAATTAAAATGCATTGTTAAACTTAAATGACAAAAAGAATAAGAATTTCTGAAATATTTATTCTGAAAATTAGTTTCTTCTTTGCTTTCTTATATTTACTATTCTAGACGCTCTCGAACCAGCTTTTATCACTAACCTTACCGTTTCTTTCAGTGAAAAAACTCTAACCTTCATCCCCAGCACTCGTATAGTGAAAGTTATGTCTTTAGCTTTGTTGCAAATTAGTTTTTCTTACCTATCCAGTATTTCTATAATACTAGTAATTTATTAATTTTCAGTCGTTTCCAATTCAGAATTTTAATAAACCATTCAAGATTTTTGTATCAATTATTACATCTGCAAAAAGTGTGTTTTAGGGAATAAAATCCTAGTATTGTACATTTCCTTTTCATTGAAATGACTTGATGTTAGTAAAAGCTTCCTAACTCGTTTAAAGGCGATAAAACCCAATACTATCTCTATTTAGGGAACAAACTATTAAACTCACTCTTTAAAAGCTTGCCTTTTTAAAAAAACAGTCCAAAATTTGTGAATTACCAAACCTAAGTTTTAGTTTATCCATTCATTAATTAGTATCAACGGTATCTAAACGTTATTTTTTTTGCAACCGTAGTTTTCATGGAACGTTATGAAGCAATAATCGTAAACCCGAAACAAAGTGATGGAGAACATACATTGCCTCCATTATTGTGTAATTTTGACATCTATTCAATGCGTTATTTTACTGTTATAATCGCTTTCAAGAACATTTCATGGTACAACATATTTTCTATTTTTATTTATATTTCTGTATAATTTACATTTGTACATAATAAGTAACTAAACATCATTAGGGAGATAAATAGATTCACAATGCAAATCAACTTTTGGTGCGTTAAACAAGATTAGCTACAATAACACGAGAGAGGTGTGTAGTAAAATGAATTAACCTAGTTTAACGTATATATAATGTAATATTATGAAATATAGAATTTTTACCAGTGTACATAAACCAAAAGTGTATGAATAGTCAGTTAAATTTTTCGCGCTAATTCTGGACCGTATACGCAAGTCTGAAGATCTGAAGTTACCATAGTGTCCCAGGGCATCATTTTCATTGCTTAGCGGAATTATATATTTATGTAAATAATATGTGAACTAGAATCAATGGAGTATACCAAATTTTGTTTAACAATTGACTCATTTTTTTCTGATTATGTATACATATATATATATATATATATATATATATATATATATACAAGGTGCCCGGAAAAATGTGGGAAAAAATTTAGACGTTAAGGTGTACAACTTAGTCTATCCCTGGTAAACTAAACAAGCTAAATATGTTTCAAGGATACTATTTTAAGAGGCCCTTACTAGTGGCCATCATACTGAATTTTTATTAAATTATGTCAAGTACTTTAAAACTTATTCAAAAAAACTTATTTCCAGCGGCGTCCTTTAGGGGCTCACATCAAAAAAATTTATAGGAACTTGTCATGTTATTTTTTCGTCTTCTATCTAAATCCGAGAGATTTCCCACATTTTCCCGGACACCCTGTATATATATATATATATATATATATATATATATATATATATATATATATATATATATATATATATATATATATATATATATATATATATATATATATATGTATACATGTATTAATGAATTTAGATAAATCTATTGAGGATGCAGTCAATAAATATAGGGCCTCATTAACAAAATTCATTCTCATCATCGATATAAAGAACAATGTTACAATTATGTATTAATTGATGTTAAAGTTACTATCGTAATATAAAAAGTAGGCAAAAAGTAAAAGAGAACAATATTATTAACAATAACTTCAAAACTTCAAATTGACAATATAACGAAAGAAAGTAAGGATAAATTAAAAAAAAAGGATATATTATGTTAACATTAACTGATATTAAAACCATTTAACATTAAGAGAAAATAAAGAAAAAATATCCGGTGTGGGACACCACACGACCTTCCAACCTGCGAAATGTAAATTAAAAGAAATGAAATAATTTTAATGACATTTTTTTAAGGATAATTATGCAACCTCTTTTATAAGAAGTTTATTACGAGAATAGGCAACATTGTAAACGCAAAAACATAGTCCATGTCAAACAGACGTTTAAAACTTCATGACAAACAGAGGTTAATAGACATCTAGATGCTAATTTAAATTAAAAGAAATGAAATAATTTTAATTTCTCCACGACCAATACGCAACGTAATAATTACAAAATCGTTTTTAATAATAGAATACAAACATTCACACTCTAGAGTGTGAATTTTTTTTCTGAAATACTTGCTCTTATGCGTTTTGCATGTATTTTCATTCCATATCTAGATACGGTATGAATATTCCGTAATCGGTCCAAACGACGTAGATTGCCTAAAACCAAGAGAATTTACAGTCACAGGAGAATTTTATAATATTGTAAAGAAATATTTGGCTCTGAGACCTCTTGATGTTCCTGCTGATAATTTTTTGATTGATTTCCAAAAAAATAAATGTACACGCCAAGTGATTGGAATAAACAAACTGGGCAATATGCCTAAACAAATTGCCACATTCCTGAATATGGATAACCCCCATGAATATACTGGCCACTGTTTCCGCCGTACCTCAGCAACTACGTTGGTAAATGCAGGTGCGGATATTACTACATTGAAAAGACATGGAGGGTGGAAGTCTTCGCAAGTAGCAGAAGGGTACATAGAAAATTCTCTACATAATCGAATAAATGTAGCAAATCAAGTAGTCGCTTCGATTACTGGATCTAGTTCGTCCGAGATCGTTCCTTCATCTTCCAATTCTGCTTGCTACACAACTGTTACTTCTGCCTCTTCAAATCAATCTGTTTTGAAAAATGTCACGGAAAATATTTCCAACGCACCGATTTTTAACTTCAGTAATTGTACCAACACTATAAATATAAATATTAGTAAGTAATCATTAAGTAACTTGTCTGTTCATATAGTATAATGATTTGTTTTGTTGAGATTTCATTTATTTGTTAGTTATTCATACCTTCGTTGTAAAGAAATTAAAATATTAATCTCAAAACTTGTTTTGTTTTTTGTTCAGATTTAGTTTAATTGTTACTGATTCATATTTTGTTGTCGTGGAGAAAATATAGTCTGTTACTCTGTTAGAATGGAAAATTCGATACTCGTGGTTCCTCACGCTCACTGACGTTCGCGTTCGGAATGTTCCACTCGTATCGAATTTTCTCATTCTAACCTCGTTACAGAATATACTATTCTATTTTTTTTTTATGATAACTATACAACCTCTTTTTTATACATTCATAACGAAAACAGGCAACAATGTAAAAACAAAAACAATAATGTCAGAATGGCGTTTAAAACTTCATGTCAGATAGCGATTCATGTTAACGTAAAAAAAATTCCAAAGCCGCCCGCTTCAATAAAAATAGCGATAATACATTTTTACATTTATTACGCTTTACATTAAAAAATACGTCAGCATTTTCAATTATGTTTATTTAATTTTTAGATTTATTTCGCTTTACATTAAAAAACTTTACTCTTTAATATACTCCCGGGAAGGTTTCTAGCACAAAAACTTTTTACATATCGGCCCCCAAGTGCCCTTATAATCTTTCTACGCAGCAACGTGCACCGGGTACGGTTAGGTTTTATTAGCATGGTAAACACGCAGGGTATCCGCTATGTTTTATATTTGATCAAAATAACAAAAATAACTGTATTAAAAATATATGTAGCTTAGTGCTGACTTTTAATGGAGTTTCAAGGTGGGTTAATCCACGGGTATTGAATTAGTCACGGGCAACACCATTCAGGGTCGGCTAGTACTTGATAAAAACCAAAAACCATAAATACAAAGTTCGTGCTGGGGTTATCGTGGATACTAACATACATCCATATAAACAGGCGCACGCACGCAAAACGCACGCACGCACGTACGCACGCACGCACGCACGCACATGCACACGCACACGCACACGCACACGCACACGCACACGCCCAGACTTGATCTAGGCGAAGCTTTTCCAAAAGTTAGTAAAATGGGCTAATAAGTCGATTTAGCGAAGTGAAAAAAAGTCGATTGCATACCTACACATGTGTATGTGGGTTGGGCGGTAATTAAACATTAATCTGGTTTAGTTTCAAACGGAAGAATATAGCTGTAGACATTACTAAGTTTATCATTGTCTGATTTTTTGTTTAAACTGTTTCTATAGTTATTAGTGCACACCGTTTCTAATCCGGTAGTAGAACGATACAGTTAATACGGAATGCTATACCATCCGGAGCACGATTTGACTAGTAACCGGTCTGTCCGCTATGGTATTACTCAGGAGAACAATACAACTACTTCGGATCGACCTGTTTACAAAGGGCGGTCAAGCTCCAAACAGACAGACTCCCTTCCTGATGACTGTGCCATGAATGAATGGCGAGTTGGTACGTGAAATGTTAGAGGTACGCATGGTAACAAATTTGAAAATTGCGAATATAATGTACGAAAGGCAGCTTGATATTCTGTGTGTATCGGAGACAAAACTCAAAGGAAAGGATTCTGTGAAGATGGAGGATGGTAGCCTAATACTATGGTCAGGAGTTGAGACTGAAAGCCACAAAGGAGTTGATATGATCGTAAGTAAAAGAGCGAAAAGATGTGTTAAACAGTACGAATTGGTATCTCCCCTTATTTTTCTTATTGCAGGCTATGCACCCGTGAATAGAGAAAGAAACCAAGCGTGTGAGAACTTCTGGAATAATGTAGAGAACGTGTTGAACGTATATAAGCCAAACGAAAGAGTGATGATATTGGGAGATATGAACGGATGGGTGGGTGTACAGAGAGAACATACTGAACGTGTTCTAGAAAACTTCGGAGACCAAAGAGTCAATAAGAATGGCGAACGCCTGGTGAACATCTGTGTGGAGAGAAGCCTGTGTGTATCTAATGGTTTAAATGGTTTAAACATAAAAATGTGCATATGTATACATTGCAAAGACGTGAATCTAAAAGTATGATTGACATGACAGTGTATGATGAACGACTTAGAAACCTGGTGGGAGACACAAATGTAATGCGCGGATAGGATAGTGTATCGGACTACTTTTTGGATTTTGGTGTGGTTGGGGAAAGGTGAGTCTGGAGAAGGAAAAAAAAGGAATGCAAACGTCCAGGATTAGGGTAGACAAACTGGTAGATAATGGTGCGAGAATGAAATACGCAGATGCTGCGGGTAAAAAGTTGAATGTGAATGAAACAGTGTGTCACGAACAAACAAAAAACACTGACGTTGAAAGTACATGGATAATTTTGGAAAAGTATGTTGTCAATTATGCCGTGCGGATATATGGAAGAGCGACTGTAGGTGGACAAAAAAAATGTGCTTGGTGGAATGAATCGGTAAAAAATTCAGTAGGTAAGAAAAAAGATGCATGCATGGCAATGATTGCTGCAATAAATGAGGCTGAGAATAAGCGGTTTTATGAGGTGTACAGATTACGAAACAAAGAAGCGAAGACGGCAGTGAGTAAAGAGAAAGTGATTGCTGTGGAAGGGGAGAAAATGCAGAATGATTTTGAGAGAAACAAAAAATCTTCTGGAACTGGATCAAAAATACAAAACGTGGCCCAAAACAGAACGCAGAATGTAAAAGGAATGGTGAATGCAAATGAGAAGGATATTGTGATGAATGAGGTAGAGAAAACGGTAGGAAGGTTGAAAAACGGTAAATGTGAAGGTGTAGATGATGAAATCACTGGTGAAATGCTAAAGTATGGAGGTGAAAAGCTTATACGAAGATTATGTGAATTAATCAATGTATACCTTAAGTGTGGAAAAGTGCCAAGGGATTGGAAGAGCGCGGTCGTTGTACCACTGTATAAGGGTAAGGGGAACAAGAGTGATTGCAAGAACTAAAGAGGAATAAGTTTGTTCAGTGTAACTGGTAAAGTATTTGCAAGAATATTGATTAATAGAGTACGAGAAACTACACAAAGATTTGAGATGTGCAGGGTGGCTTCATACCAAGGAGAGGATGTGTTGAACAGATGGTTGCCCCCCAGCAGGTGATCGAAAAGTGTTTAGGTGTAAAAAAGAAGCTATACTGTTCGTTTGCAGATCTGGAGAAAGCATACGACAGGGTCAATAGGGAGAACCTATGGTACTTTAATATTGAGCAAGGAGTACGACAAGGCTGTGTGATGTCGCCGTGGTTGTTTAATGTATACATAGATAAATGTGTTAGGAAATCATCTACCGATACAAATGGTGTAATGGTTAGTAGCGTAAATGTATGCGTTCTGGTGTATGCGACAGTGCGGGTGAGCTCCAAACTCTTCTGAGGAAGATTGATACAATCTGTAAGAGCATGGATCTAAAGGTAAACGTGAACAAAACCAAGATTGTGGTGTTCAATCGGGAAGGTAGGAAGGAGAGTAGAGTATTTACTCTGCAAGGTGAAATTGTGGAACAAGTGGACGAGTTGGTATATCTGGGTAGAATGTTTACTGCAAATGGTACAATGGATAGCGAGATTCGACGAAGGGTCAATGCTGGAAGAAAGTGATTGGAAGTATGCGAACGATAATGAAAAATGAAAGTACGAGCCTATCTGCGAAACGAGAAATCTATAATGGCGTGTTTGTCCCGTCAGTACTGTATGGAAGTGGGACATGGGTATGTCAACGAAAGAAAAATAAATGCCGTGGGTATTAGATTCCTGAGAAGCGCATGTGGAAAAACGAGAAGGAATAAGATAAATATAAAAGTAGTACATTATATTTATTTGGTCACATTAAGAGATTGAACAACGCAAGGTTAACGAAACAAATATATCATCATCATTTCCATAGCTCATCTTCTGTGCTGGTCTTGATGTCAAGTGGTACCGAATATCATATTCAGACTTTGTTTTTATGTGAGGTAGAGATCTATATCTTACCGTTAATCTATTCTTATCTAAAAGATTATAAGATTCTTTTAGTTTCAGAAATAATTCGCATGAGGAGAATTACACTTTATGCTTTAGCTCATAACCGTACTCGATTAAGCTAAGACCTAGCCCTAGAATGCACCCTTTTACTCACTCGCATTAACTTAGACCTAATTATGGATCCATTTCTATTCAACAGGTTATAACTTGCAATCCTTTTCAGGAGTCATTCTCAATATTTGAGACACACCCTTAGCTTTAGCCAAATAATCTCGAAATTGCAGTAAGTCTAGAAAAGAGCCTGGTCCCTCCTTTATACTTCTGCTAATTCCTCGCTTCTCACTTCTAGCACCTACCCTTAGTATACATATGAACCCCCTAGTCTGTATACAAAATTTATTTGTGAAACCATCCCTTTAGCGAATACGCACTTATCTGGTGTACGAACTCTGTTTTTCGTTTGCCGAAAAAGCCATACACGTTAGTATTTGTATGACCCAACCTTTTTTGTGGAGACGCATTTATATGAGAAATGAACCTTTTAGTACAGAACAAGCCCTTATCTTAATCAAGATACTTCATGATAATCTTGGGTGGTTATGGTATTTTTTTTAAGTATGTAACACTGTTGAGAAATTACAAGCTGAAGTATCTGTGAGATATAACATTAGAACCGTGTTTTTAGAAATGTGATACAGAGCAATCAAGATGGATGTGTTGGAATTATATTTACACCGATAAAGACCAAACGCATTAGTAAGGCTTGCTTTAGGTCAGTTGCTGTATTGTATTTTTCCCTATAATCTATCAATAAGACATTCATCTATAACATGCTTTATTGTTAGGGTTTTCTGATTGCATTGGGGAAACTTACGTGCCATTTTTCCTAGTAAGAGATGACAGTGTGTTAGCCTTGTGTGCCCAATGGCCTTATGACCTTACCCATTCTATCTCATTTGTGCGTTTTTCAAGTTTGATTTTAGATGTTCCTTTTACATCAGTTATTATTTCACGCAATTGACTATGACTGCTGTTCCACATGTTTTGCCATTTTTTTTCTGTTGTGATATTGCTGATTTTTCGGATTGTATCGCTTTTCGTGTATCTATCGACTAGGTTTTCAGTGTTCTTCGGTTCTGTTTTTTGTGTTTGGTGTATGTTTTGTATGATTTTTTATTTTTGTGATATATGTAGTAATTTTATTTGTACCCCACCTATTGTTGTGTTGCTATTTTTTTTAAATTATTTTGATGAGTTCATTTTGTGTAAAAGTGTCCTTTAAGGCTTCGAGTGCTGTATTTGATGTATTACATATAATCTTATTCACTTGAGTTTTGTTTGTGTCAATCCCTTTCATGATTGCTGTAAGGTTTGAGGTATAGTCACTATTGTCATTTGGAAGCTTCCATATTTCTTTATGTTCTCTTACTGTTATTATACATTCAGTGTTCTTTCCCAAAGAATGTCCCATTGTATATACGAAGCCGTCATTTTTATGTTGGTTCTTGTAGTTGGAAAAAGTCTGGTGCGTATCACATTCCTCGATATGTTTTATTTATTCTATTTGTGGTGTTCGTATTTCCCAGTCATTTAAGTGTAACTCTGCATTCCATAGCTTTAGCATTAGCTTATCGTTATTTCATTGCTTGTGGATGTTAATAATTGCAGGTATTGTCCTTGTGTAACTCCATTCATATTTTGGTAGCATTTCGGGACCGGATATTGTAGACCATATTTAGATTGGACTTCTAGAAATATGATATATGCTGGTGCATAGGTCCCTACAACGTTTAAGAATTCGGTAAGACATGTTCTGTATGCACATGTAACTAGTGGAAGTGTTTGATTCCAGATGGTTTCAATTTTTCTTATGTGTGTTCTAGCTTCGTTGTTATATATTGCACTTCCATATTCTATGCGGTTTCTAATGAATGCATTTATGATCTTTCTCAGACTATCCCGGTCAGCACCCCATTTAAAGCTATTTGGCACTCTTAGCTTGCTTAACATGAGTTTACATTTTGCCGCGAGTTTTTCAATATGGCTTTTCCATGTAAACTTGCTGTCAAATGTATGGCCTAGGAATTTGTGCTCTGCTACATTTGGTATTATATTGTTGTTTAAGTTCTACTTCATTGTGATGTTTTCTTAATTTACAAAAGTGCATGCAAACTGTTTTATTTTCTGAGAATTTGAGTCCATCGTTTTCAGCTTTTTGTGCGAGAATCAGCACAACCCTGTTCGCAATCGCAATAAATGGAATAGCCGATGAAACTCACACTGACGTTAAAGCCATGTTATATGTAGACGATCTGGCCATTACAATAAGCGGAAAACATCTTAACCATGTGGCAAACATACTCCAAATGGATATAAGTAGAAACTCCAAATGGATATAAGTAGAAACTTATATCCATTTGGAGTATGTTTGCCACATGGTTAAGATGTTTTCCGCTTATTGTAATGGCCAGATCGTCTACATATAACATGGCTTTAACGTCAGTGTGAGTTTCATCGGCTATTCCATTTATTGCGATTGCGAACAGGGTTGTGCTGAAGACAGAGCCCTGGGGTATTCCATTGGTTTGTCTACATATTTTGGAATATGTACTCCCTACGCGTACTTGGTAACTGCGGTCTTTTAAAAAACTTTCTATTATTTTCGGCAACCTACCTTCAAATTTTGATGTTTCGAGCTTTTTCAGGACGTTATGTTTCCACACTGTATCAAAAGCTTTTTCTCAATCAAACAATACAGCTAATGTATGTAGTGTTCTTGTGAATGCTGTCTAAGTACAGCAAATGGTCTGTGGTAGAATAACCTTTGCGAAATCCTGCTTGGGATTGGCTAATTCGCTCTTCTACTTCTAGGATTGTAATAAGCCTGTGATTTATCATGCTCTCTAATACTTTACTGAGACATGATGACAACGTTATTGGTCTGTAATTCTCTGGTTACGAGGTGTCTTAATTTTCTTTTGGTATTGGTATATGGGTAGTTTGTTTCCATGTAGCCGGATAAGTACCTGATGTCCATATTTTATTGTATATGTTTAATAACTGTTTTTTCATTTCAGGTGTTACGTGCTTTATCATGCTATATGTAACTTTGTCTTTGCTCAGCGAGGAATCCTTACATGTATTTAGGAATTTTTCCATTTCAAGATGTGTGAATGGTTTATTGTAAGATGTAGTCATCATCATAGTTTATTTCGTTTATTTCGGCTTCTTTCTTTATTTCTTTGAATTCGTTTGGGTATTGTTGGTCACTTGTCACATACTGAAAATATTCACCAAATCGGTTGAATGTTAGCATAGTGTCATTCGTTATTTTTCCCTCTAAGTCAAGTACCGGATGGATAAGTGGTTTGCTAGTTTCTGTAATGCCTTTTACTTTGCGCCACATCTCCGCAGAGTTGGCATTACGGTTTTATATATATATATATATATATATATATATATATATATATATATATATATATATATATATATTCACGCCAAGAATTTAGTTGTGCATTACGTTTTAACCTTCTTTCCTTGCTCGAATCTGTTTGAATGCAATTAGATTTTCAATGTTCTGTTTTTCCTGTAGGTTTGTAGAAGGCGCTTTTATTTTTGTTGACTTGTTTCATTTCGGGACACCACCATGGTACCGGGAATTTTTTCTTCATTTTTATTTTCTTTGGGATAGATTTGTTTGCTGCATCAATAATTGCTTTACTCATTAGTTCTACCGGTTCGTCAACACATACGTCACAGTTAGGTGCTACTAGTTCTTTTTGGAATTTTTCACAATTTGCTCTAGGTATGTTCCGTTTTGGTTAGGATTGGTATTCAAAATGTTCGACGTTTAGATATATTTCAATGGGGAAGCTAAGGCTGGCGAGGCTAAAGACAGGTCTATAGCACTCGTATTTCCATTTGTTTCGTTGAGATGTGTATAACTACCGTTGTTTAGGATAGTTAATTTGCTATCATCTATGACAGCCTCCAATATTGATCCTTTTGGCGAGTGTCTATCTGAACCCCAAAACCTGTTATGGCAATTGAAGTCACACAGCACAAGTCATGAACGAGGTATTTGTGTAACAAGTTCGTGTAGTTGAGTTTCGGCCCATGATTGGTGGGGTGAGTATGTATTTAAAATGTTAATTTTGTTTGGTCCGTTTATAGTTCCTGCACATGCTTGCAGTTGTGTGTTAATATTCAATTCGTTACAATGTGTCGCTTTGTACCACGATAACTACTCCATCGTGTGATCATCCACCATCATTTACTGCAGTATCTTTTCTAAATATTTTGTAGTTGTTGCTTTCTTGGATAATTACTGCCAGTGGTTTATATTCATTTATCACTTGTCGCAGTTCGTAGTATGTATTTTTTATTCCGCCTATATTCCATTGTATAATATATTCTGTGTCCATGATGTTTTAGTAAGAAGATAATTAATATCTAGCATAAATTAGTAAATGAATATATATATATATATATATATATATATATATATATATATATATATATATATATATTTCTATTCTGCTCCTAGTACTACTGACCTTTTTCTTTTCTTTACGAGAAAATTGGACGGATGAACTCCGAATTGAAGTTCATCTCCTCGTTATCCGCTGACGACGATGAACAGCTAGCACTTGGATTTCTTTTTTCGCCTCGGGATTCATCTTCCATAGCTTCTGCTTCGGTCCAGAAAAATGTTGCATTTGGAGTATTGTATATGGTACTGAATTCTTCTCTTATGTTTTTTAATTCACAGACTATTTCTGTGTTTTGTGAGATAAGCGACGTGGGACCGGTTGTGCTCTTAGCCAATACTGATATTTACTCTTTAATTATTTTTCTGACTTCAGGGATCAGTTCTTTTAATTTCCGGTTATGATTGAGAGAGGTTGCCACTTTAGCAAAGGATACTTTGCTGGTGACAGCTGATCCCTCCATTTGTCTGGTTTGAGAATATGGTACTTTGTGTGAAACCATAACCTCTTTAATTTTGGATTACTTCTTGTATGTAGGATATCCTTTCCATACCACTGAATGCTCTCCTTTGCAATTAGGACATTGTTTTATCTCTTGACATGGCGTGCCTTCGTGAGAAGGTTTTTCGCATACGCATATATTTTCGTTTTTACAGTGTGCCGCTGCTTACCCGAATTGCTGACTGTTAAAGCAACGGAGGGTGCTGGGATGTATGTCTGATTTTTAAAGGGTGCATCGTTGCTTTGATATATTTAGGCAGACTTTCTCTGTTAAAGGTGAGTATGTAGTCGGGTGAATCCACCCACGTACCCTCCCTTTTAACTGTTATACTTTCCACTTCTGTGATTAGCTCGTGGCTAAGACCATGCTTTATTTTGCAAGAGAGCAATTCAATAAATCGGGACAATATGTGACTCCTTTGCATAGGGTTGGGTGAGGTGTTGCCTGAACATGTTTTTGTTTTTACAATGTTGCTCATTTTCGTTATGAAAGTGTAAAATAGTGGTTGCATAATTATCCTAAAAAAATAATAACTAAAATTATTTAATTTCTTTTAATTTCCACTTTGTAGGTTGGAAGGTTGTGTGTAGATTAACACCAGATATTTAATTGTATTTTTAGCACTGGAGAAAAGTACATTATCTCCCTTGTGTAATGTAATGTAAACAGCGCACGAAAGGAAATAATATACTTTTTACTCTCTCCCTTGGTAGATAAATAACTATTACACCTTCGTTACGTAATTTACTGAACCGTCAGTGCTCTGTTATGGTCAATGTAGTTTACTTGCGCTTGAAAAATGTTTGTAGTTGGTGATAAGATCTATTGTACTGTATGATGGATGTAAGCAGCTGCTGGACATTAAGGGAATGTGTTATAAGGGTCACCTTAGTCTGCATATTATGTTAACATAAAGTGAGCATTACAATTGATTTGACTTGATTAGTCAGCGCATGATTAAAAAAACCAGCGTTTACTGTAGATAATAAAATTTAATATGTTGATGCTTGGAGTTATCCCTTCCTTAAAATTCTTTAGATTCGTAATGAGCTCGACGTAGAACGCCAGATTTTTTGAGTTTTAATCGAATCTTATTGGTTTCAAACCTTCCTAGATTTTTCTAGAAGTGATTATAATATTTTGCTTCTAGAGGAACCATACGATTGACCTTAAAACGAGCCAAACGTTTTTTCCTGCTGTCCTGTATTGTTTAATAAAGTTTTCCGATTTGTGGCAGCTTCATAGTTAAATGATTTCCCATTTTTGCCAAAGCGATTATTATCTGCGTGTAACATGTAAGACTTGATATTTAACTGCAGTTGAATGTTACATCTTTGTTCAATTATGTTGCAGTTTCATTCAAAAGGTAGGAGAATACATTAGAGCTGGTGAGAATCACACCAAATATTAGTTTTGGTTTGATTATTCAAAATTCAACCAAGAAACTTTTAAGTGCGTTCTTTCTTTCTACAAAACAGCGCATTCTGCCACTTAAGTGGCCATATCTCGCCATACAATCCTTTTGGACCAAAATTATTTCTACATTTTCGCCTACTTTTGACGACGATGCCTAATATTTCCTAGACACCCTGCGTATTGAACATTTCTTTTATTTTGTCCACCGCTGATTATGGTTGGCTGACGAAACGTGTTTCAGGCATTATCTCCTCTTTCAATGCTTACCTTATAATAAAAAATTATTTTTTATCCAAAATACATTTATTTTCACTTTTTAAATGCTGTTCTTTGATTAGAATTAACAGTTTAAAATTTGGGTTTCTGTAAAACTGAATTTTATAGATATTAGTTATTAAAATATTTCCCATTTCATTTAACTTTGTGTTATTGCCATTTAAGTGGAAAATAATTACCAAAAATCTTACACATAAAAACAGTTTGCATTTAAGTAATGTGAATAAATAAGAAAAAATAGAAAGTAGAAAATACAATACCATTGTTCCAATTTTAATTGTATCAGGTAATATTGCAATTACACATCATATTAGTAAGTAAACTCGTGCATGTATAAAGTTAATCATTGTCAGAAATTCTCTGGATATAATTCATCGAGTTGGGAATCGTTCCAACAAGATTATGTGTAACAAGTGGTTACGAATTACTCAAATGACATAATTTAAAAAATGTAATCCAATTTTGAGTACATGGGTAATCACTAGCATAATCAACGTGTAAATGAAAATAATAGATTTTCATGTTAGTAAAATCTTGTTTTCTGCGTGATGTAGCAAAAGAAGACACCAACAAATTGGAAATACACTCATTATGTTACTCCTATTAGATCTCATACATCAATGTCAACATAAAAACCTGCTTCTTCGTAATTGTTGTTTACGAATAGCACAGTCGCGTTTTTCGCCACCTTATAAAAAGTATTGTGTAGTACATCAAGAATAAATTCATTTATTACGAATTGACCTGCATGCGGAATAAATATTGAAGTAGTATAATCAGCTTTTGGAGAATACTGCTTACCAAGGTCTAACACTAAACTTGTTTCAAAAATGACGTTTTATTATTAAATTTAAGACGGTTCTTAAAAATTAACTAAAATTCATATCTTTATAAAACGCTGCGTATAGAATACACAGGTGTGCAAACTTTTTGAATGTAAAAAGTAAGAAAACATTACATACAGCCAATCGGACAACAAAATTTGTTAACCATTGGTCTCTTTTTATAATATAACACGCACACACACACACGAACGCGCGCTCACATATGCACTCACATTCACACACACAGTCACATTCACACTCATACACACACGCACACGCACACACACGCACACTCACACGTACACGCACACGTACACGCACACACCCACCACACGACACGCACGCTCAAACACACACACACACACACACACACACACACACATAGGCTCACTCGAACGGGTCGACGTTCTCTTTGCAGTAAAAATCAGGAACCCAAAATTAAGCAATTCCATACCAAGACCATGATACGAAAACTGCTTGGTATTGGTCTACACAAGAGCTGGTAATACCGAATATGCTCGCTTCCGCCTTACATTTTTCCACCCTAAGCTATAGGGAATTTGGAACTGTTAGTTTTCAGCATTGCCGAAATACGTTTTGTTCTTTAGGAAATTCCCTGACAAAGTTATGGAGACGTAATAACTGCAAGTATAATATTTACAAAGCCATAGTGATCAATCACATAAGTTAGCTTATTGCAACTGGATTAATCAGCCAGGTCAGGGGAAACTGGTTCAAATAAATACGAGTTTTACTTCCCAAGGATATGTAAATATGTTGGAACTTGCTATGGTACCATCAATTCAGGCAATTGGTTGAGAAGAAGGAATGTTTTCGTCCAAGATAACTAGACCATTCACCAGGAATAGGGACAGGTCCGACAGCATCCGTACATACATGTCATAACGTAGTCAATCAAGTCTCCAGATCTGAATTTAGTGAAGAACATTTTGGCTGCTGTTGTGTGTCCGATGATATCAATATTTGTATTGAAGACGATTTTCATAAAAATATGAGTGCTTGGAATACTCTGTCTATTGCGTTTATCACGAGGTCCCGAAAATTTCTTTATATTTTCCGGTTTCATTGGCTTCTAAACCCAAAATGTTGTTTGAAGATCAAGACTACGGCTAAGTTCATTCATGGGCAAAATTGTCTGTGAGGGAAGCTGGAGTATAAAAGCTTTGTATAATTAGTGTTCATATCTTGAAGAGTATGGTTAAAAAACTCTTTCAATCTTTGTTAGTGTAGTTTTTTGATAACAAGTTATAAAATACAATACCAATGGGGTCCCTTCTAACTCCAAGTCAATAAATATTTCAACTAAAATCCTTTTGAAGCTTTACTGGTACCTTTAATATTATCATCATGCTTATTGTTAAGCATTACTAAATCAACAATCTTTAGCTTAGTATTGGTCCAAAAAAGGAGATGGCCTCTCATACAAGCGGGGAACGAAACCTAATATTAAAAATGGTTTATTTTTTATTTCGTTTTATTGCTTTTATTTTAAAATGGACAAAGACCATTCTCTCACTTAATCCATTACATACTTACGAAAACATCTATCGTCCAACCCGGATTAAACACGAAAGTTACACATACGTAGTCCTAGCACACGAATTTTTTTACTGCAAAACTGGACTTTAATAGACAAAATTTATTTAAAACGGATTACACTTTTGGATTCTGCATAAACAAGGATAACGTTACCTTCCTGTCACTGCACACGGATTTGTTTTGCAGTAAACAATATCGTGCGCCATCGCGCGGAAATATTTCAGATAAAATATGAAGGACCATCAGCAAATATAATATATGTATTGGCTTCAACTCCACAAGAACGCTTAGGGGAATACTAACCAAAACCAAACCACACAATGAAAACCAGAATTCAAAAAGTTGTGTATACGACCAACCATGCGAATGAGGTTATTTATTTATAATTATTTATTTCTCTACGCGTTTTAGTACAACGTGTATCATCATCAAGAGAAAATATATCAGTAAAATAACAAACAACTAGTTATGATAACCAATCATTAAGGTAAAACAGCAAAATCAATAACTTAACTGAACTTAGCCTTGACGCCATTCCCTTGCGGGGTAGGCAAAACAATCCCTGCCTCTTATTTGTTTTTCATTCACAATCTTTCTCCACGCTTTCCCATCTCTCTCTCCCTAGCTTCCGCAATATTCATACATTGTCTCTGACATGCTCTTTTATTTTTAAAACTCCTTATCTTTCTTTCCTTTGTCATTCATTCTACTACATTCAGCTAAGTTTTACGCGGCCTACCAGACATGGCTCTAACCTCACCCACATATATTTACTTTGTTAATCTTGCGTTGTTCATTCTCTCAACGTGACCAAACCAACGTAATGTACTACTTTTATATCTATCCATCATCGTCTTTTCGTCGCCACACTCCTTCATTATTCACTCATTCTTCATGTTGTCCCTTCTCGTTTTACCACATGCCCTTCTCAGGAATCTCATACACACGGCACTTTTTTTAAGTGCTTTTTTTGACATACCATGTCTCACTTCCATACACTACTGATGGGACAAACACACCATTATAGATTGCTCGTTTCGCAGCTAGGCTCATACTTTCGTTTCTCATTATCGTCCACATACTTCCAATCACTTTCCTTCCAGCATTGACCCTTCGTTCAATCTCGCCATCTGCAGTAAACATTCTACCCAGATATACCAGCTCGTCCACTTGCCGCACAATTTCATCTTGCAGGGTAAATACTATACTCTCCTTTCCACCTTCCCGATTGAACACCACAATCTTAGTTTTCTTCACGTTTACCTTTAGGTCCATGCTCTCACAGACTGTCTCAAACTTCCTCAGAGCAGTTTGTAGCACTATTACACCATTTGTATCGGTACATGCTTATCTAACACATTTATCCGTGTATACATTGAACAACCACGGTGACATCACACAACCTTGTCGCACTCCTTGCTTAATATTAAACTATTCACTCATACCTCCGCTCACCCTAACACATGCCGACTACCGTTGTATACTACTCTTATTCCGTTTATTAGACCTTTATTTACGCAATACTCATTGAATATTTCCCACAGCTTCTCCCTATTCACTCTGTCGTATGCTTTCTCCAGATCTACAAACGCACAGTACAGTGTTCTCTTTACACTTAAAAACTTTTCGATCACCTGATCAATACATCCTCTCCCTGGCATGAGGCCACCCTGCACATCTCAAATCTTAGTCTGTGTAGTTTCTCGTACTCTATCAATCAGTATTCTTCCAAATACTTTACCAGGCACGCAGTATTCTTCCAAATACTTTACCAGGCACGCTGAGCAAACTTATTCCTCTGTAGTTCTTGTAATCACTCTTGTTCCCCTTACTCTTATACAGTGGTACAATGATCGCGCTCTTCCAATCCCTCGGCACTTTTCCAAACATAAGGCATACATTGAATAATTCACACATTCTTCGTATAAGCTTTGCACCCCCATACTTTAGCATTTCACCAGTGATTTCATCTACGCCTGCTCCGTTGCCGTTTTTCAATCTTACTACCGTTTTCTCTACCTCATTTATCCCAATATCCTTCTTAGTTTCATTCACCATTCCTTCTAAATTCTCCTTACTTTCCTCACTACTGTACAGCTTTCCAAAATATTCTTGCCAGCATTTCCTCACTTCACAATCGGCCCATACTATTTCGTTGCTCGTATTTATCACTCCTGCAGCGTTCTGTTTTGGCCCACGTTTTGTATTTTTGACCTATTTCCAGAAGAGTTTTTTGTCTCCTTCAAAATCATTCTGCATTTTCTCTCCTTTCTCAGTCACCATTTCCTCTACTTATTCTCACTGCCTTCTTCATTTCTTAATCTGTACTCCTCACACAATTGCTTTTTCTCAGTGTCATTTTTTGCAGCAATCATTACCATGTACGTATGTTTTTTCTTACATACTACCTTTTTTACCGATTCATTCCATCAAGCACATTGTTTCTGTCTATCTACAGGCGCTCTTCCACATATCTGCACGGAAAAATTGACAACACACTTTTTCAAGCTTATCCATGCACTTTCAATGGTAGTGTCTTTTTATTTGTTCGTTCCAAATTGTTTCATTCATATTCAACTCTTTACTCACAGCATTTGCGTATTTCATTCTCGCACCATTATCTACTAGTTTGTCTACCCCAATTTTGGACGTTTCTACTATGTTTGTTTTCCTTCTTCAGCCCCACTTTTGCCCTAAACACACCAAAAACCAAAAAGTAGTCCGATCCGCGCAATACTTTTGTGTCTCTCGCCAGGTTTCTAAGTCGTTCATCATACACGATCATGTCAATCATACTTTTGGATTAACCTCTTTTCCATGTATACATGTGCACATTTTTATGTTTAAACCACGTATTAGATACAAACAGGCTTCTCTACACACAGATGTTCACGAGGCGTTCACCATTCGCATTGACTCTTTGTTCTCCGAACTTTTCAAGTTCATGTTCAGTATGTTCTCTCTATACACAAACCCATCCGTTCATATCCCCCACTATCATCACTCTTTCGTTTGGCGTTCAACACGTTCTCTACTTCATTCCTCAAGTTCTCACGCTCCTAATCTCTTTCTCCATTCACCGCATGCAATAAGAAAAATTCATCGAAACTACCTTTATTTTAATCCACATTGCCCGAAGAGGTACCAATTCGTACTGTTTAACATACCTTTTCGCTCTTTCACTTACGATCACCCCATCCATCTCCTTTTGTTGTGCCATTCACTTTAGTCTCAACTCCTGACCATAGTGCTAGGCTGCCGTACTCCATCTCCACAGCATCTTTTCCTTTGCGTTTTGTCTCCGATACACAGAATTTCAAGGTGCCTTTAGTACATTACATTCGTAATTTCTAATTCTTTACCATGCATACCTCTAACATTCCACGTATCGACTTGCCATTCATTCCTTGCACAGTCGCCAGCAACAGGGCCTGTCTGTTTCGACCTTGACTGCCCCTTGTAGCCAGGTCGATCCGAGGCAATTGTATTGTTCTTGAATAATACGATAGCGAGCAGACCGGTTACTGGCCAAATCGTGCCCCGGACGATACAGCATTCCCTACTAACGGTATCGTCCTACTAACGGACAGTTAGTCTACTGCCTCGACGTATAAGGAAGTAAGAAGTAGAAATATAGACAGAGTGGAGAAATATATAAATAATAAAATTGATCGTATACCTACTGTATGAATATCTAAATGTACATATATACATACACATTTTTTCACTTACATACCTTTTAATCACATCACGTTTCAACCAGATTGCTCCCTACGCGATTCCTGGCTCTAGCGCCACTCACCGGACTTGCTGTTATTTATTTTCGACCAAATGTTTCAATTATGTTTAATTTATATTTCCGAGTTATAGTTAGTTCTTTGTTATTTAATTTAATATTTATTTATCAAATCTGTTTTATTATTGTCGCGATCCGTGATAACTTAAACGTTTCCATCCTATAAGTTCCACTTTTATCACAATAAATAACGATAATGGCCCTGTTAGCTCTCCCGCCATTAATTGCCTAGTTTTAGTATTAATTAATTACAATTAAGATCAAACATAGTAACAAAGGTAAAAGTTAGCTTAAATTTTAATTTGCAGTCAAGGACAAATATAGTATAATACCACAAATGCAACACAATGTTATAATTAAACTTAAAATCACATATAGTACCGAAAACAAGCCTTCAGACTTGAAAACAAAGAAAAATGTTCAAAAACTTACCACTTATATACGGATCTCCCATGCTTAGTCACATCTTCACATTTTTTGTTTGTGTCAGTATAATTTTATGAATTTCAACAACCATCTGGCATGGGTTTTAAAGGCATCGTATTTTTCGTAGAAGTGAATGCCATAGCAATCCTAAATATTATTTAATCGCCTTTTTTTGTCTATTTAATCTAATAGAACAGTTCGTATGACAGTGCCTACGTTTGGATTTGTTATAGAAAGGGGTTCATTACAAAGATGAATCACATCTTGTATTTTTCCTACAGTTACAGATACGTATTTAAGATTGTTTTCTTTACCCCGCGCTAGTGTTGGATAAAACAAGGTATTCTTATTTTATTTTTTATTATTATTATGTTATTCATTGTTATTGCAAGAATGTTTACCTCTTTGAGTTCAATCCTTACACAAAATGGTGGTATTTACGCTTTAAGTTTACTTTACAATTTTACCGGTTTTAATAATCACATCTGGTATGGGTTTAAAGAGCCGTAGTTTTTCGTAGAAATTGAATATAATAGCAATCCTAACTATTATTTTCGCGCCTTTTTCAACTAAAGAGTCTCTTACACGTTACAAAACTTCTACTGGTTAGATTATTGTTATCTTTGTTTATTATTAATATTCAACCGCTAGGTGTAAAAATCTGTTCTAAAGCTTACCCTTATTTTATTGATTTAGAAGCTGTCATTTTAACACGTATTTGTTTCACGGACAGAAAGATAAGCGCGGAGCAACCTTAAACGCGTGCTATCTCTTTGACGCCCCGACGATACAGAAACAAAATTAATGCAAATTATAATTCTGTACCTAAAATAAAGCTTAAAGGTTAGTCTATATAATGACAACATGTTAGTTCATTAATGGTACTTTCTGTTTATATTTATAAATTTCTAATGCTTCCAAAAAGCCTAATTTCTCTTTTTTATTACACTCAAAAAACAATATTAAATTTTTACATGTTTTTAATAAAAAAGATGAATTAGGTGTTTGGGAAGTATTCGAAATTCTTAAACATAAGATCAGAAAGTACCTCTAATTTACAAACAGGTTGATCTTACAGAATCGCCTTTAACGTATATTTTAAATCCAGATTTATAATTTACATCAAGTTTGCTGTTTTACCATGTTCATTTGTTGCCATAATTACTAGTTTGTTATTTTACTTGCATCTAATATACGAACAGTTTGATCCTATAGACTCGCCTTTAACAAATATTTTAAATACAGAATTATAATTTACATCAAGTTTGTTGTTTTACCTTATTGATTTGTTTCCATAACTCATTGTATGTTATTTAACTTATATATTTTCTTTTCATAATGATACATGTTGTGTTGAAACGCATAAATAATTATACAAGAGAAATTGTGGAATTAATTATTGTTGCCATTAGTAAAGTTTGTTTTAATTATATAATCATCGAATTCTATTCAGTTAATAACATATTACCGATATGCTATTGTTTATTATTTTAAGAAAACAATCAGATACAATTCTCCAGATTCAATAGTTATTTTACCGCCTGGTCGAATCATTGAGAATCCACTCTATTCATTCTATAATCATATTCGTGGGCACAAGGCTGTTGATCATATGGTTTTGTCTGCAAATAAGGAAGCTGTTCGAGATCTCACTGCAGCGTCACTTGAATAACGATTGCACCAGTTTCAAGATTTTATGAAGCTCACTGTATGGCCTTCCAATTTATCGAGCTACTATGGGTTGGAAAAAAGGTAAAAAGCCTGCTACGATTCATAATATTTGTCAAGGAAACTAGGATTGAGAAACGACGAATTAACAAATTGGTGCCCATACGCAAAGTTCAAGAAAACATCAACGCAAATTTGTAAAATATTACTTACAAGGGTGAATATAATAGTAGACAATTAACTGATGCCGTTTTGAGGAAGGTGTCCGTTTCATTCATTCCTTCCAAACCAGTAGTGAATGAAGGTATCGTAAGCTTGCTTCGGCACTCCTTACACTATACTATTGCTAGAGTACTTGGAAAGAGAGTTGTACAGAAATTAGTGCACCTATATTACAACACTAACAGGAATATTAGTCTACTGCTGGCTCAGATTCTTCTCAGTAATTCACTTACGTTAGTAGGAACAGTGAAGAAGGATAAATCCCTTATTTTCACGGAGTATCACTTCAAAAAGAACCGCGAAGGAAAATAATCGATATTTGGTTTTCCTAAAAACAAGTCTGTTTCCATATGTTCTACAGAAAAGCGAAAGTGTGGTAGTTTTATTCACAGTGCATGATACTGCCGAATAGTGCGAAGAGGACCATAGGCTGCAGCGTATTTTCAACACGACAGCAATCTAATCAGTTGTATTCAAGAATTATTATTAACGAATTATGCTAGCATAGAAAAATTAACATTGTGAACAATCGTATACTATAATCTAACTAAGCGAGCTACTACGAATTTAAAAACATAGCTTTCACTAATGGATTCCCACAATGTCTAGCGTTAGCCTTATCTACCGTATCAAAACGTAGCTATGGAACCAATACCACCTCACCCCGCTAGTATATGGATGAGTTTGCGATCGCAAATGCTTGTTTACTGTGACCGTGTGAGAGATCTTTTATCACCACATGTGCGTATATAAATATTACTTTGGAAAGCTATGCTTACGGACTCATAAAGATGTGGTTTTTTCGCATGCATACTACATGCCAGGGACGACACGGGAATTTGAAAATATTGAGATTAATATAAAGACGGTTACGGGTGCGGCAATGCCATTCGAGTTTGGAATATCGTGTTTTAAACTACACTTTAGGAAAGTACAATAATATGAATATTAATCAGGCCGGTGGCGGTATGGGCTCCATTTACAGAGACGGCCATGTCATCTTGGATATAAAATAGGAAACAGGTTAGGCTGGATATTTAAAAGCATAATGCCATTATTCAAGTCTGGTGCAAAGGAAAGAAGAAGAGAAGGAACACTAATAACAAGGACTGACATCCTTGGTGACGTCATAAAGACCATCTTAGTAAAGAGCCTCAAATCTGTTCAATTTTTACCACAACAATGTTAACTACATGTCTTTGTATATTGTGGGTCATCAAATTCCTTTGAAGCCTTTACAGTCAGGCTTCACAGCTAATGGTTTATGAGTGTATTTCAACTCATTTCCGGTATGGGTATTCATTTTTTAAATGAAGGCAACGTCGTAGATTTTACCTGTTATAAGGGAGAACTCTAGACCACAAGCTTCACTGTATAGCATCATCTAAAGAAGATGGACGCACACTTGAACGAGCAAGGTTTGGGAGGTGTTACCAACGTGGCGGTTTATTGCTGTTGCTGGTAAATCCGCTTCGAGATTATCTTAAGTAAATATCATGGATTGAAATGGGGCTCCTGTCATGTGCCCTACAACGATTTGGAGGAGGAGTTGTTAACAACGAAAAAGCTGATTTTACAACGCGACAGCCCTTTGGAACGAGCCCAAAGGGCGTTAATTTTTTGGTATTGGTACTCACAAACTTTGACATTTTGTCTAATTCATCATTTTGCAACATGCCAGACTCATACAGTGAAACAAAACCGCCAGAATTAAAGCTAGTGGTCCAAACTGCTGCTTCAGAACTATTGCCCCAAAAATCAAAAGTCCGATATGAAGGGCAATATTCTTAAATTGAAGAATGGTGTTCCGAAAAAAATGCAAAAATATCCAGTGAAAATGTCATTTTGGCATACTTCATTGAATCAGTGGTAAGAGAGGTAAAATCTCTGTGGAGTATTTACTCTATGTTAAAATCATGTATAATTTTACATGAAAACATAGATATACCAAAGTACACCAAATTAGTTTCGTATTTAAAAAGAAAAACAGCAGATCATGTGCCAAAGAAAAGTAAAATATTGAAGAAGTACACATTAATACATTTATGGAACAAGCTCCGGATGAGGAATTTTTGCTTGTGAAGGTACGTGTACGGTTACATTAAATCTTATAAACTACACATTACAATGATAATTATTTTATCAATATTTACATTATTTACAAAACAGAAACACAAAAATTTTATTTTTTTAGGTTATTTTGATTATTGGTGCCTCTGGATCATGTCGAAGAGAAGAGATGTATAACATAGTAGTTCAAAACATCGAGTTTAAAAACGACATAATTTTAATGGTAATTCCTACTTCCAAGACTAACGTCAGTCGTACATTTGTTGTTACAAAAAAGGCATGGATGGAAAAAGTAACTAAATACATACAAATCAGAGGCAAGATCACCAAAATTACAGGTCGACTGTTTCTGAATTATGATACAGGAAAATATTATAATTGACAAGTTGGTATAAATACAACTGGCTCAATACCTTCAAGAATATCCACATTTTTGAAGTTAGATGATCCAAAAGAGTTTAGGGGTCATTATTTTTGTCGCTCTTCTGCTACTTTGTTGGTGAACAGAGTTGGCGACCTTCTGTAGTTAAAAAGACATGGAACGTGGAAGTCTTCCAAAAGGAAAATTGACGTTGAAAATATGTTGACTGAGGAAATGTCGTCTTCTTCAAAGAGACTTGCCAGTTCCATATAATGAATCAAGTGGACGTTGAGTTAGAAAATCCTAATTTACCCTCAATTTCAAATATTCAGGCCAACCAATTAATTTCCTGTCTATTTTCACATGTTGAAAATATTACGATCAACATTAATATTTAGAATAGTTACATTTTTAAAAAAAGATACCTGAGTGAACAGAGTTTAGTTGTATGCGTTGCTTTTTGTATTTATTAAGGTAAAAGTTACAAGTTATTAAAATAATTTCTTCCAAATATGGAGCTTCTTTTCAATTAATTCATGCTGAAGTTTTGGGAACAAAAAGGAAGTGCAGAGGAGATTGGATCCTGACATCTTCAATAACATGTGCACACCAAATCAAAAGTCTACAAGAAATCATGTACACAGGTTGAGATTAAGTAATACATAGCCATTTTGAATGGCTCTTTATGTTTATATAAATTTACAGGACTAATAATTAATACTAATTAACTAAATGTAATTAACCATCAATGTATCAAATGTCATAATATACAATATTACAGTAGCAAGAGTACCAACTATATTTGATTTTATTTAAGTTCGTATAAATGGCGCCAAATGTAATAACGAAAAATAAAAAATTATTACACTTTTACTTTGTACATTATCGTGTCAATTGTAGTGTAAAGTAGTGTGTTCTAAATTAGACTTTTGGTCTTATACGTTTTAAACGTTCCGGAAAGCTAAAATTTACTCTGGTTGCTTTACCGCATAGTAGCCTCACTTTACAAAATCCTGCGTAAAAATCTAGTTTCGAATGACTTATGCGTGATGTCAAAGCTAACTTTATAATTCAGGAGGCCAAAAATATATTTTTTGCATTCATAGCTTTAAAATAGATATTTCCCGGTTACTCCCGATGCACCGAAAACATGTTTTTTTTTTATATTTCGACAACAGATAATATATTTTTAACTGTATTTTTCGCTATTTCCCGTGGTTCTGGTGGAGTTAGTGACTCTAGCACTTCTTGGTCAGACATTTTGAAAAATGTTATAATAAATTCAAATCCTAAACTTATCTAAAATTTCAATTTGTTAAATGTCAGAGATCCTCAAAAAAATAACAAAAAATTCCCCCAGATGAATTCTTGTGAAATTTCAACATTATTTAATAGAAAGCTATAAAAATGTAGTCGAAATATAGAAAATAGTATAAAACACACGTTGAAGAAGGCCTTTCCATCTCTCGTCGATTCCTGCAAATTTTTGACTCCTGTTGGAATGATGTCCTTTTTTAATATATTGTTCCCGCACTGCGGTGTTTTTTATTTTCCAACAGAAACTAGGGCAATTACGTTGTATGGTTGGTAGCAGAATTGAAATGCTGCTGATATAATTGCTAACGGCTGCTTCTTTAACATCTGGTGGCGTCATAATTTCTTCGGAATCGCCCATTTATCACAAATTTAACAAAAATAATTTTAAAGAGAATGGCGACCCAACGTTTAAATTTTTTTGACGTGTAACCATAACAGCAATGCAACGTTACATGCCGACTGTGCTACCAATCCATTTAGAATAGAAAAAGCAAACAATGTTAAATTATTTGTTTTTAATTTTATTAATTTATTCGTTACGAAAAACTTTGTACCTAACTTGTTCGGTATATATTTTCCCGAATTCGCACTAAATGCAACACTCCCTGCGGTTGTGCTGCAAATAAAGTGCTCATGCGGGAAAATTGACTAGTTAGGTAAATAACTATTTCACTACGTGTTTAATAATAAATGATGAAATAATCAAATTATTGTGTAATGCTTGCTTTCATACAATTTTACTTTGATAAATTAATTCCCATATAAAGCGTGTCAGTTAACGATGACATTTTTGTCATTTTGGCTGCGATAAAAAAGGTGTATCCTTTTTTATCGCCGTCTGTTCTTCATAACCAGACTAGATCTGGTGGCCTTACGTCGGTACGTCACTTTAAAGTTCTGTCAGTTATAATTGTTAAGTTATTAAAAATAATTACTGTTGTTGTTCATTCATATATTCTGTCGTTAATGTATCTTGCCGAAAAACACTCGAACTTTTCTTTTAAGGATAAATTTCTCTTTGTAACAAAATAATTTTTCCAATCAGTATTTTTGCTCGAAAAGCTGATATTTGGCAAAATGGCTTGACGTCCGGTCTCGCGATTTTACCATGCCAGTTTTTCTCGTAAAATTACAGATTGCCTGATCATTTCGGTACAAAGAGATATTTACCCGATAAAATAAAACCTCATGTGTTATTACTGTTGATAAATAGTGTTTAGTACTTTAGTGTTTTTATTCCGGCTTAGGCACGATGCTTACCTGACATCAATTTCGGTAAGAGGATTCTACATTCTTTTGCTTATAAATATTAATTACTCTTAGATAACATTTATCCTTTATTTATTTTCGATCTAAATTGTCGCTTGACTATAAACATTAATTACTATTAAATCGCATTTACCTTTTCCAAAAGGATCTTAGATGTAGAAGCAAGATACAGGATACAATCCAATTTTAATTCCAATTTTGATAATACAGTTTATTTTTATTTTAACTAATATCAAGCCAAGGTAAAGAAGGTACTAATACGTTTACATACATATGCTTAAACAGATTTTAGTTAATTTCCAGTTATTAACGTGTTAAGCAATATTACAGTCTTAGTCGACCGCTGATAATAATAGGTTGACTATTGAAACGCATTCGGTGTTTTCTAATTTTGTGTAGTACGTGTGTGTATTTTGTCTGTTACATTACAGCTGCATTAAGCTGCTAATTACAACGACATTCATCTAAATACCTCTTCCTAAGACTGATTTATAAAATAATTATTCGTTGCCTTAAACACTTACAGTTATCTTCGTCAGTAGTAGTATCTATTAAAATTGTTAAAGATGTTGAACACAATTTTGTCGAAGTTGAAAAATTAAAACATAAACATCAGCCTGCTATTAATACAACAGTTTGAGAAAAGTATAAAACCAACTATAGAATTAAATTTTAGTAAAGGATAACTATGTCATTAAAAATTAAATATTGTTAAACTGTTTTAAAGCTGACAAATCAGAACACCCTAGACGGTCGAAGGCTAACAATGAAAAATGTAGCAATGGGTAGTCCCCTTAGTCCTGTTATAGCTAATTTTTACATGGAAAAATGTAAAACATTAGCGTTACAAAATACACCCAAACTAAAAAACCATCAGTTTGGTATAGATATGTAGATGACACATTTGTTATTTGGGGACATGGAGAAGAGGCACTGCATGAGTTTTTGGTTTTTATAAATGGTATACATCCTAGTATTCAGTCTACCATGCAAATGGAAACTAATGGGACCATTTCTTGACATATAAAATAATAATTCACTATATTTTAAGGTTTGCAGAAAGCCCACACACACTGATAAAATTATCCAACCACCATCCACGTCAAAAAATTGGTGTAGTTAAATCTTCAGTAGATCGAGCAAAACGAATTTGTGACTCTGAATTATTGACGGATGAATACAAATATTTAACAAAATCCTTACAATGTAATGGATATTCACTTACAGATATTAATAGTGTTATTACGCCTTCTAGACATAACCTTCAAGAAAAACCAGTTCTCAACGTTGGTATTACTTTTCTTCCTTTTATAGATAATGATACAGATAGAATTGAAAAAATCCTAATTAAATATGGTATTAGGACTAATTTTAAACCTATAAGAAAAATTAAAGAACATTTAAGATCACCTAAAGGTGTTTGAAACCCACTATCATCTTCCGGAGTGTATAAGTTATCTTGTTCTTGTGGAAAATATACATGGGAACCACAAAACGCAGCTTTGATACAAGACGTAAAGAACATATGAGATTTTGTAAATTAGGTCAACCAGAGAAGTCTGCAGTGGTTGACCATGCCTTTAACAATCTAAATCATGACCTTCAATTTGACAATATGGAAATATTGTCAAGACAAACTCATTATTATGTTCGTTTACAACGTGAAGCTATTGAGATATATAAAGACCCCAATAATTTTAATAGACAAGAAGAGAATCTCCGTTTAAATAGGTTTTGGCATATTATAATTAAAAAAAGGCATAATGCTACGTCTTGATTTTGATCTTAATTTTGACTTTTGGTATGTTTAGATTTTTTGCTGTGTTTTTCCTAGACCTTGAAGCAAATTCCTTATCAATTATAGGTTAAATTACCACAGCACTATAATTTAACATAAGTAGTTGAAATTAAGATTAAAATTTAAAAAATTAGAAAAAAACGTTCTGCATTATGCTTTTCAATATTAATAACACTTGCACTTATTGACAAAGATATCTCTTGATTAGATTTAACTGGTTTATTTTATTTGATGTCATGTTTATATTTGTGAATCCTATTATTTTCAAATTTTCACATACATCATAACTTGATTAAATTTTCTTAAATGTGTTTTTTGGCTGACATTTTTCATTGTTAGCCTTTGACCGTTAGAGGGTGTTCTGATTTGTCATCTTTAAGACAGTTTAACAATATTTAATTTTTAATGACCTACTTATTTTTTACTAAAATTTAATTCTGCAGTTGTCTTTATACGTTTCTCAAACTGTTATATTAATAGCAGGCTGATGTTTACGGTTTAATTTTTCAACTTTGACAAAAATGTTTTCAACATCTTGAACAATTTTAATAGATATTACTACTGACAAAAATAACTGTGTTATCAAAACGTTTAAATTGTATAATTTAAAATACACCATTAAAAAAACCAAAAAAGGTAAGTATTTTATTATGTGTGATAATGGTGAAAGTTTACATTTTCATAACTTGTGTATTTATCATTAATTCATTCACTCGCCCATTTGTAAAATTAAGTGTTATGGTTGTGGATTTACATATAATAAACTATTAAAATCTATTATCCTTTTTTATTTCCGCTCTAGCAACTGTAGAACGCCAAAAACGGGTGTACAAGATAGCTGAAAGCCAAAAAGTCACACGGAAAGATTATACATATATTACAGAAAACCTCCAACAACTTTTAAAATATACCACTAGACGGTGGTGATAAACCAGTTACAGAAAATTTTCAACTAGCTTTTAAAATGCAATACAAAATAGTAACACGAACAAACAAGGGGTCCCTGTAATGCGGTTAAGACTCTGTGCTAAGCTGCGAAACCCCATAGTTGTCCTATGAGATTGTATGGTGCCCATGTTTCAGAAGGCAATTTTAAATTTTACTTTTTTCCGCCATAATAACTTGGAATGCTTTTAAAATACACCAGTAGATGGAATCACCATCAGGTCCTACTGCAGGAAACTTCCATTAGCTTTTTAAAAAACACCATTAGATTGCACCACAAACAAATAAGCTCATTGGACGCCTGAAATGGGGCTGTGACTCTAGGGCAAGTTTTGGATGCAACCCTCAATACTGAAATCTACCCTAGGTCAAAGGTACCTAGATACGGGTGAGATCCTCGAAGCACAGATCATTCCGAGAAATTCGCCAATTTCTCTCCTTACTTTCATTTTCTTTTAATTACACTGTAAACCAGGAATTTATACTAAAACCCGCCATTTTAAATAATGACTAATCTTTAGGCAAAAATCCAAATGTCATTTGGTAATGACACAAAAAACCAATTATGACGAATTCCCTTCATCAGAGTAATGACATAACCATGGAAAAACCAGATTATTATGGGGAATACATAAAAGTAATGGAGAAGCAATTACAAAGCAATTAACGTCAAAAAGTGAAAGGTCAACTTTTGGCGTTCTGCTTACATGTAAGTAAATTTAATATAATTTTGGCAGTATAAACACAATCTTATTAGGTATTTCGTGTAGAAGCTCATGCAAAATAAATTGTACCATTTTAAGCATTTCTACATTTTTTATGAAGGTTACATTTTTCACGATTTTAATTTTTTGATTTTTAATGTACTGAAAAACGTCAGCAAAACAAGCATGGATTAAACCTTATTGCAACTATATATGTATACAAAGTATGATTTAGAAAACGATAATTACAGAAAAAGACAAATATTGAGATTGTCCAAAAAATAAATAAAAGATTCACTATTATAGGCGCTACTCAATTCGTTCCAACTACAAATTAGTATTGTTCATATTCAATTTGTTACATATTTTAATGCCTTAGCGTATTATAATTATAATCAACAAATAAGTACCAGAAAACAAAAAAAAACATTTACTAAATTAAGCTCTTCTTGTGGTATTGTTACTTGATTTAAATACACTTAACAAATTTACACGAAAGAAGTTTTCATTTTGCGTTTTAAATAATTTGTATACGTAAATCTATCAATTTTGCAGGACTGTTAGCTTTCTTAATTTTATGAATATTAAGTGCTAGAAAATCGTTTTTTGATACACAAAACGGTTATTATTCATGGCACAAGCTCCTTGGGGGCGTACCATAAAAGCGGGTTGTGTGTGCGGTGGTAAACCGTACACCACACTCATCAACTATTAAACCAGTTATATTTCTTCCGCTTTTACAAAATTTTGGTTACACAGTACAAGACATAGGTACAACTCTAAATCTAAATAAGCGGTAGCAAATAAAATTGTTTTCGACGTATTCCTCAGAAAAATTTTAAGATAAGAAAAATAACGTATAATTAATAGATCACAAAACTGGGTTTATCAACAAAATATAAAAGGAAATGTAGATGAATTTTTAGTGATTAAATGTTGAATACTAGTAAACTTCGATTTTGGCGCCAAACACTTTTTTCATATTGTAAGACATTCTCTCTTAAAATTGTTGTGTTGTTGCATTATACAAAGTTGTTTTAGTGAATAATTCTGAATTTTCAACAAGTTAGAACATAATAAGGCAGTATTAGAAAATAATAGCGTTGCTTACCAATAAAAGAGATCATGAAGAGCTTATGGAGTGCTAAAGGTAATGTTCATAAATTTTCGCGGTTACTGCAAGGATCACTTCACTACCACGAAGGACCAAGTTGGTCTGCCATGATGTCACACTGCACTAGAGTACAAACCCTGTCAAAGCCACCCTCCGTCTGCCGCCAATCGCGATGCAAGCGCGCCGCCGCCACTAGAATCGATATCATCCACGCTACCATTGCTTTAACCTAAACCAACAAGGTTGTTTATAATGATCCTTCTTTATCTTTTCATTCATGATTATGTACAACCAACAACAAATTATAGTAATAGTTTAATTTATTTACTTACAAATCACAAAAATTAGGTCTGACCTTGTAGTATGTAACTTTAATCAATAAAATAACTTTCTGGGAGTAATTATATGTAAATATTTTAAGTGTTATAGCACATAGAATATTACAAAAATATTTATGAACATTTTACGTATAAAATATTCCAAAAGTATATATTGCTTCATTTTGCATTTTAAATTGATTACACATAGGTCCGTAAAGTTACTTGCGAGATGATCCATTAATCTCCAAATTGTAAGCTACAACAAATTTTATCGATAGACGATTTAAACATTTTTATAACTATAAAATATTTATTATTAAAATAAAAAATAAAGTGCAAAACTTTTTAACAGACAATATTTCTTCAAAAGTTTTTGACGTGACAAACGTTCACTGCAAATGTTTGGTTTTTTGACCTTATCCTCATCATTTTTTGATAGAATTTCGGTTAAGCTTGGAATCTATAGAATAATGTAATAGGTATTAATTAAAATTATTAGAAAATGAGAAATAATTGAAAATTAAGTTTTAAGTGTTTAGACACGCAAAATATCCTTTTAAATTTTTTATTTGACATGAAATAGAGCCATTGGTAATTGTAAAAACAGAAGAATACAAAATATTTTAACACATTATATGAAAGTTGGGAAACATAACAAAAAAAACGCATTTTGCAACGTAGTAGACAAAGATCAAGTGTGATCGTTTCACAAAAAAATTTCCATACAGCAGTTACATTGGAAATCTGGCATCTCTTTGAGGCCAAATCAAACCGCCCCAAATCCTGACAAAGAATACGAATAGTAACGAGTTACATAAAACAGTAGTTTAAACTTTGAACTCTTATATTTCTTAACGATAACTCTCAGTACAATTACCACTTTTTATTAATTTACTTAATTTAAATACAATACAAAAATAATGTAGGTATATTTTGAAAAATCTGGAGCACTGGAACTGTGGCAAGACCTGTAACAAACAAAATACACCCACGTACCACACAAAAATTAAAACGCATTGAACGCGTTTCAATAGCAGAGTTATCGTCATCAGCGGTCTACTAGGGACAGGTACATTTCTTGTCCCGGGTGTTTATAAAAGAGTACACAAATACCACATATTTGTACTATTTTGGTTGTAACAATTAGTCTTGACCTGTTTGTTACACATACATAGTGTTACACTTTTTAGTGGAGGGTTAGACTCATTGTTTGGCTACACGACTTGGGCATTGTTGTTGACTTCGCATACGGGTAACTATAATGCAACAGAATCTTATTACCGTATTTTTCTTATAAACCACAAAAACCCTTCATAAATATAAAAACTTATAATTGTTTTTTAATCTAAAAACTGTTAACAAATGAAGTGAAATGAGAAAGACTTATTTACCTAAAAAAACGAAAGCAAAGACGAACATACATGCATGGATACCTGAATAACTTGTCGTTCTCTTTACTTTATGGAGTTTTATGATAAAATCCGTGTAATTTGTAAATACTGCGTCTAGTTCATTAATACTGTAAGCGATTTACGCCTTCTGGCAGTGTAACCACGATATTCCTACCTTATCTTGGATTTCATCTCAGATGAGGTTAATGCAAACAATATGTTGTACCTGTTTAACTGAATATTAAGTACCAACACGTTCCCTCTATGTTAGAAAATAACTACAATGTATAAAATCTTAGCAAAGCACAACCCGTAGCTTACCAGTAATTATCGTTCGATAACCATTTGTTGTAATTTTTCTAAATCGTTTAAGAGAATCTTGGATAATTCCATATAACACTCAGTCAAAACTGTTATCTCAAATGACCAACATAGCACCTGGACAAAATGTCATGCATTACTAATCTGTCTTGTTTTGCATATATACTTAAATATAAACTGAGTGGTTTTGGATTTTTCGCAAACCCGCTTCAACTCCTTAAATTTTACATATTTAAAAGATTTCAATATGTGGAAGTAGATGGTTGTCGATCCAATAATTATGCGGTCATGCCAAGCGCGCCTCGGGGCTCTAAACTTGTTCCGCTTCTGTTTCTCCTGCTGATGATTTCTCTAAAACTATTCATTGCAGTAAATTACTTCCGATCATCTTAATAGTATATTGAGTATCAAGAACAGTAAGGAATGTTTACCGGTCGACAGCCATGTTTAGAGGCTGAGCGATAGCGAAGCTTCCGATTTGGCCGGAGACCGGTACAACCCTTAATGTTCGTGATGCTCATACTGTTTTTTGACCGATTGTATCAAATTTACCACAATTGAAATTATTTTTAATTTCTACTAAATAAACGAAATGTCAAAAGTGACGTTCTAAATAGAAATGTCCAAATTTTTTGTTCTTATTGTTGTGAAATATATAGATTTTTACTTACCGCGCTACATGCACGGTAAGTGAATTACTTACCCGACTTG
>JARFJB010002002.1:1110000-1125000 GCA_036346205.1 Vesta saturnalis | reverse complement strand
GACACAGACACAGATACATACACAGACTCAGACACAGACACAGACACAGACACAGACACAGACACAGATACAGGCTCAGACACAAACACAGACACCGATACAGACACAGACACAGACACAGACACAGACACAGACACAGGCACAGACACAGACACAATCACAGACAGACAGACACAGACACAGACACAGACACAGACACAGACACAGACACAAGCACAGGCACAGACACAGACACAGACACAGACACGACAGAGATACAGATACAGACACGACACAGATACAGACGCAGACAAAGACACAGACACCGACACAGACACAGATACACACAGACTCAGACACAGACACAGACACAGACACAGACACAGACACAGATACAGGCACAGACACAAACACAGACACCGATACAGACACAGACACAGACACAGGCACAGACACAGACACAGACACAGGCACAGACACAGACACAGACACAGACACAGACACAGAGCCAAACGCAGACGCAGACGAACCAGACGCAGACGCAGACGCAGACGCAGACGCAGACGCAGACGCAGACGCAGACGCAGACGCAGACGCAGATGCAGACGCAGACGCAGACGCAGACGCAGACGCAGACGCAATCGCAAACGCAAACGCAAACTTAAACGGAAACATAACCGCCAATGCAAACACAAATGCAAACGCAAATCTGTCACATTTTAATGAAAACAAATATTTAGTTTTAGATCTGCAATAAATTCAATTTAACAGAATAACGTACACACTGGAAAAAAAATATAAATTATTAAATGGATTTTTGGGGTAATTTAATTACCGTTACCATAAATTTTTGTAAATGTATTTGAAGATCTTCCTATTCTATTTCCATCAACTGCGTTGAAGACAGTAAAACATTTGGAACAAAGTGGATATTTAAGAATGTATAATTTTTTGGATGGTGTCCATCCGTACCTATTTCTTCAACACCCTGGCAGCAAGATTTAGAAGAATCTAGCTACACTTCAAACCCTCAACTTACGGTCTTCCTTTTAACATTAATGTGATTGCCATTGTTTGGATGACATTTTCTGAACCTTTCTGTAACAAGATAGATGAATGCGTCAAAAGATTATTTATATTTTTCACAATACTCCTAAAATGTTCAGTAGAACACGACACAGTTTTGCAACTGGCTAGAATACTGCTTAGCATCTTTCCCATAAACCATTTCTTTACTTCTTATGGTCGCTCATGTTACAACAATTGTTATATAAAATATATATAAAACAAAAAAATTAACCTCACTGTTACCATTAATTGCACGTTTCTTAATTGATCAATTTTGATATAGATACATGAACCCTTAAAGGGCTTAGTTGCTGAGATACAACGTGTTGAAATTTTGAAATCAAAATTAAAAATTTGTCCTAAATCAAAACGCTTTTAAATATTTTTTGCAATTTGGTGATCAACATGGTCTTTAGAAAATAGTGTTTCACATAAACTAACTTTTAAAATATTTAACCAGTGGCACACTATCGGGGTTAGTGGACACTTTTATCCCCATCGTTGACGCCAATGGAGAATTTTTTTTATTTTTTAATTCTTCGTCCATTTTTAATTAAAAGGAATAACCTTTTATGCTGCTAAAATGAACTATGTTGTAGAGATTTGCTTCTAAAAAAGTCTACAAGTTGTCAGATAATTAACAAATTATGATTTGTAGTGTAATTCAGAACCCTATCCACTTTTTATCTGGCTGCATAAAGTCGTTAGTATACGAAACTATAGTGGAAACTGAGGAAGTTCTAATAGCGAGAATGCAAACTACGGCAGAACACATTCAGTCAATCCGGAGTTATTCTGAAAGATACGTTTTCAAGGAGAAAACGGCGTAGAACATGCTTGCAAGTAAACGGCCAACAGTTTGAACAACTATTGTAATTTTTTAATTCTATTACTGTTCTAATAAATTTGTTTAAATCTAATTTTGATAGCTTTTGCGCTGTCCTGAGTTTTATTTTTATTAAATTGCAGCACCTGGTCTCAGAAGTTAAGCCCATAAATAATTTGTATTTCTTTTTCAACTATTTACACTTAATGGATTACAGCAAATATTTGTTTAGTAAAACGCCGACAGTCAAATTACACTACAAATCATAATATGTTAATTATCTGAGAACTTGCAATCTTTTGCTCAGAAGCAAATCTCTAAAACATCGTTCATTTTAGCTTAATAAAAGGTTAAGATGGCCTATAAAAAATGACGTTTTTTTATGAAACACTTAATTTAATGGTAAAATAACAAATGAAAACTTTTATTCACTAACGTATACACCATTATAAAGTAATATCTTTCGCCATTTTTCTGCAAGATCTTCAATGCCATAACGGCACCATGTAGCACCTTTAGAATTAAAGAAGTCTCGGTATGCAGCTTTAACTTGCTCAACACTTGTAAAATGCCGTCCATGAAGGAAGTGCGCCATCGACCGGAATAAGTGATAATCGGAAGGCGCAAGGTCCGGGCTATAAGCTGGATGAGGAAGAAGCTCCAAATTCAATTCCCCAATTTTTAGTTGAGCTTTAGCTACAGTATAAGGTCTGGCGTTGCCTTGTTGCAGAATTGCCCGTCCTCTGTTCACCAATCCAGGGTAACGCCAACTTAAAGCATCATACATCCTATCCAACTGTTGACTGTAAATATGAAAATGTAAACTTTCACCATTAACACTCATAATAAAATACTTATCTTTTTGGGATTTTTAATGGTGTACTTTAAATTATACAATCTAAACGTTTCGATAACACTTACAGTTATCTTCGTCAGTAGTAATGTTAGTTAAAATTGTTAAAGATGTAGTAAACAATTTTGTCAAATTTGAAAAATTCAAACATAAACATAAGCCTGCTATTAATATAACAGTTTGAGAAACGTATAAGCCAACTATAAAATTGTAGTAAAGAATAACTAGGTCATTAAAATTAAATATTGTTAAACTGCCTCAAAGATGACAAACCAGAACACTCTCTACGGCGAAAGCTAACAATGAAATTTGCCAGCCAAAAACACATTTAACAAAATTTAATCGAGTTATGATGTAAGTGTAAAGTTGTGAAAAACTTCAATTTTAAAATGATAGAACCATTCACAAATCCAAACATTACATCAAAAATAACCCAGTTAAATCTAACAAAGAGATATCTTTATCAATAATTGGAAGTGTTATTAACAATGAAAAGCACAATGCAGAACGTTCTTTGTAATTTTAATTTCAATTTAATTTCAACTACTTATGTTAAATTATAGTGCTGTGGAAATTTAACATATAATTGATAAAGCATTTGCTTCAAGGTCTAGGAAAACACAGCAAAAACCTAGACATACCAAAAGTTGAAAACAAATTAAAATCAAGGCGTATCATTATGCTCTTTTTAATTATAAGATGCCAAAACCTATTTAAACGGAGATTTTCTTCTTGTCTATTAAAATTATTCGGGTGTTTATATATTTCAATAGCTTCACGTTGCAAACGAACATAATAATGGGTTTGTCTTGACAATATTTTCATATTGTCAAATTGAATGTCATGATTTAAATTATTCAGGGCATGGTCAGCCACAGCAGACCTCTCTGGTTGACCCAATCTACAAAATCTCATATGTTCTTTGCGTCTTGTATCAAAGCTACGTTTTGTGGTCCCGATGTATACTTTTCCACATGAACAAGATAACTTATACACTCCGGAAGATGATAAAGGGTTTGACACATCTTTAGGTGATCTTAAATGTTCTTTAATTTTTCTTGTAGGTTTAAAAATAGTCCTAATGCCATGTTTGATTAGGATTTTTCAATTCTATTTGTAACATTAGCTATAAAAGGAAGAAAAGCAGTACCAACATTAAGAACTGGTTTTCTTTAAGGTTACGCCTAGAAGGTGTAATAACATTATTAATATCTGTAAGTGAATATCCATTATCTTGTAAGGATTTTCTTAAATATTTATATTCATCATTCAAAAATTCAGGGTCACAAATTCGTTTTGCTCGATCTACTAAAGATTTAATTACACTAATTTTTGACGTGGATGGTGGTTGGATAATTTATGAAGGTATCTATCAGTGTGTGTCGGCTTTCTGTAAACCTTAAAAGATAGTGAATTATTATTTTAGACATTAATATGTCAAGAAATGGTAAACTTCCATTAGTTTCTTTTTCCATGGTAAACTGAATACTATGATTTATACCATTTATAAAAACCAAAAACTCATGCAGTGCTTCTTCTCCATGTCTCCAAATAACAAATGTGTCATCTACATATCTATACCAAACTGAAGGTTTTTAGGTGTATTTTGTAACGTTAATGTTTCAAATTTTTCCATATAAAATTAGCTATAACAGGACTAAGGGACTACCCATTGCTACACCTTCAATCTGTTCATAAAATTTATTATTCCACTGAAAATAAGTTGTAGTAAGACAGTGCTGAAAAGAATGGTTATGTCCTTTGGAAAAGATGATCTATGTATTCAATAGTTTCTTTTAGAGGTACTTTTGTAAAAGTGAAATAACATCAAAACTGACCATTATATCACCCTCTTCAATTTTGAAACTATGCATTTTTTCAACAAAGTCGGCAGAATTTTTAATGTAATGGGGTGTTTTTCCTATATGAGGTTGTAATAACAATGTAAGATGTTTTGCAAGGTGATATGTAGGAGAACCAATTGCACTAACAATAGGCCTTAAAGGAATATTAGGTTTATGAATTTTGGTAAACCATATAGTTTTGGTGAAATAGCTTCAGAGTTAGATAGTTTCTTCTTTATTTCTTCAGGAATAGATGATAATTTAATCAGCTCTTTAGTTTTTAAAAGAAACTTTTTTGTTGGATCTTTCGGTATTTCATGATAAGTTTCTGGTCCCAACAATTGTTCTATCTTAGTGTTATAATCGTTCATATTTAATATAACAGTTGCATTACCTTTATCTGATTTTAATATTATAATATTTTCATTGCGTTTAAGATCAAGTAAAGCATGTCGTTGACGAAAGGATAAGTTGCTCTTTGGAGGTTTTGTTTTACGTAATATGTTAACGGTGTTATATCTAACTTCATTAGCAGCATCAAACGGTAATAATCTAATGGAGTTTTCGATGTTGGAAATTATATCTTCAAAAGGTATTACTCTTGGTGTTATCGCAAAATTTCCTCCTTTAGAAAGCGCTTCAATAGCATAATCTGAAACAACATTATCAGAAAGGTTTATAACTGTTTTTCTACAATCAATAGATGGTCTATTATTTTGTTGTTTGTATAATTTATTAAATTTTTTTTTTCTGACGTTGACATGAGATGTCAAAATTTATTTTCATAGATTTAAACGTTATAGAATCAATTTTATCCCAATCTTCTTTATTCAAAATAGATGAAATTTCTAAATGTAAATATAAAAGATTTTTATCGGTGTTATCCAGTAACTTCCTAGTAATATGTATTTGATTACGTAGAAGAGCATTTTCAGTTCTTTTGTAAATATTATTCGCTTGCTTGTTATTAAAATTTCTTTTAATATAGATAAACTTTGGGATAATTTTTTGGTCTCGGCATCGTAATAAAAAGTGAGTGACGATAATAATTGTGCTTTACGTTTCCTTAATTTTTCAAATTGTTTGATAAAACGATAAGTTTCCTCCCATAAAGGACTGAAATATGAAAATGTAAACTTTCACCATTAACACTCATAATAAAATACTTATCTTTTTGGGATTTTTAATGGTGTACTTTAAATTATACAATCTAAACGTTTCGATAACACTTACAGTTATCTTCGTCAGTAGTAATGTTAGTTAAAATTGTTAAAGATGTAGTAAACAATTTTGTCAAATTTGAAAAATTCAAACATAAACATAAGCCTGCTATTAATATAACAGTTTGAGAAACGTATAAGCCAACTATAAAATTGTAGTAAAGAATAACTAGGTCATTAAAATTAAATATTGTTAAACTGCCTCAAAGATGACAAACCAGAACACTCTCTACGGCGAAAGCTAACAATGAAATTTGCCAGCCAAAAACACATTTAACAAAATTTAATCGAGTTATGATGTAAGTGTAAAGTTGTGAAAAACTTCAATTTTAAAATGATAGAACCATTCACAAATCCAAACATTACATCAAAAATAACCCAGTTAAATCTAACAAAGAGATATCTTTATCAATAATTGGAAGTGTTATTAACAATGAAAAGCACAATGCAGAACGTTCTTTGTAATTTTTAATTTCAATTTAATTCAACTACTTATGTTAAATTATAGTGCTGTGGAAATTTAACATATAATTGATAAAGCATTTGCTTCAAGGTCTAGGAAAAACACAGCAAAAACCTAGACAATTTTAACTAACATTACTACTGACGAAGATAACTGTAAGTGTTATCGAAACGTTTAGATTGTATAATTTAAAGTACACCATTAAAAATCCCAAAAGATAAGTATTTTATTATGTTGACTGTAAAGATTAGCATCAATCGTCTGCCCATCAGGAACCAACTCAAAGTAAATAACTTTAAAATTCCACCGTACACACAGCATAGCCTTCCTTAGAACCTTTCTCGTTCGGGAACCAGGAATGCAGGTTGCCCAACAGTAATCCACTGATTTTTTATGCTAGGATTATTGAAGTAAATCCACTTTTCATCGCAAGTAACGATCCGTTTAAAAACGTTTACTCAATGATTCGAAAACCATTGCTGGCGTTAAGTCGTGAGGAACTTCTCTACAGCGTCTATTGGCTTTTCATGCAAATGGCGACTTACGGTTTCCTCGAATGCAAGTTCTACTGACAACTCACAGGTACTTGCCGATGGATTTGCTTCAACAACATCTCTATGTTCAGCGTTACTTAACGAGTTGGGCCGACCAGAACCTTGTTTCCTCTTGAGACTTATCTCCGCCAGTAAATTTTCGAAACCAGCGCTGCGCCGTACGTATGTTCACTATTCCTTCCTCTTCCACTTCGTATTTTTTTTTTACTACGGCGGTTGCAGAAACGTCTTGTTTCCAGTAATAACGCAATAGTATCAAAATTTCGTATTTTTCGTCAGCCATTTTGGCGTTTATTGCTAGTTAGAAACAAAAGAATATCAGAAGAAAATTAGACGGGGACATTCGGCTGCTTGATTAGCTCTTAATACTGCATAGCATTAACATATAAAATGTTTTCTAGATAGTAGAAGAAGAGCTCCACAAGAAACTCTAAAAAACGACATTGTTTTATGGACCACCCTAATACTTTTTTTACTAAAAATGAACAGAGAATTTAAAATAGTAAACAGATTTTTTTTTCTCCAGTAGCGTCAAAAATAGAGCGATAAAGGTTTCCACTAACTCCGTGAGCGTGCCACTGGTTAAATATTTCAAAAGTTAGTTTAAGTCAAATGATTACTTTCAATAAGAGCATATTGATTACCAAATTAGAAAAACATATTTAAAGGCGTTTTTGATTTATGGCAAATTTTAAATTTTGATTTTAAAATTGCAGCGCCCTATATCTCAGTAACTAAGCCCTTTAAGGGTTCATGTGCCTATATCAAAATTTATCAATGTAACTTTGTATCATTACTACGTGGCGATGTAATTCTTATTTTTATTTTCAAGCTTTTAGACCCTTTAAAATGCACTAAATTGTTCATAGGAAGCCTATAATTAAAATTTGCCAAAACTGTAATTATTACATTTATAGTACAAAATTGTAGATTTTGTATTTGACTGTGGATCCCACAAAACTGAATGTTCAGAGAGGTTATAAAACATGCGGCAACCTTCTGATTATTTGACAACATAATTTTGCGTATTCTAACAATTTTAAAGTTTTCGTCACAATGAAACCATACCAACTTATTTAATTGATTATTAAATTTTTCATTTGATGTTACCAATATTAATAGAAATTATGTAAGATATTTGTTTTAACGAACGACGTTCAATTGTAAATTATATGCTCAAATGGTAGAGAAGTTCTCTAACATAGATAAATTCGTGGGTTCAAATCCCACTGGAGATAATCTTTTTCTTTAAGTATTTGAAATAACACCGCATTAAACTAGTAGTAACTAGTATTAAGAATGTAACTGAGAATAAGTAAGGTTATGAAAATTTACTAACACACAGAATATTAAAAATAAATGTGAAACTGAACATATGTAAATATGAGAATTAAACCTAAATTTATTTACAGACAAGGCAACACATAATTTTATTTATATGTTTAATTAAATATAATTGTTGTGATGGTTATTCATAACGTTATTTCCACAATATTTCAGTTACTTTTACATTTATATCCACTCTAACTCATGTAATTTTTTTCTGTGTTTGTGTGAAAGAACAATTAGTTTATTGTTGTAAATATTTATTTTTGAAGTTTTTAAACTGTGTATAAATTATACAAAATTATTTATTTCGATAGCAATTTCAGCTATCGTCGTCAGTAGGTACATGTATTTGCACGTTATTTATTTTAACGATAAATAGACTAGATCTTTAATAGATTGAAAATGATTAAGTCGTTTTGAAAATATCATTCTAGAACACCATCTACGGAAAAAGGTTACCAATGAAAAATACCACAATCAAAAAAGTAAAAGAATTTTAACTACAAATTTGACACATACTGAAAATCCTAACAAACTCCCCAAAAAATTAATTTTTTTTCGTTACTATTTGGAGACTACAATTAGTCTTTATGTGAAAACCCAATGTGTGCAGTAATTTAATTTGAACCATGTTTGTGCAATGCTGTCATACATACTTATTTGATGAAGCATTTACTTCAAGACTAGAAAAATCATAACAAAGTACCTAAACGTACCAAGAGTTAAAATTAAGGCGTGTTGTTCTGCCTGTATTTAATTAAATGATGGCAAACCTACTTAATCACAGGTTTTCTTTTTGCGTTTCAAAATTATTTGGAAAAGTTGCATAATTTAGGCAAAAATTCATTATTGTTTGTCGTTTCCGAGATTTAAAAGAAAATGCGATTTTTGGGTTTTTCTTTTTTCCTAATTCCTTCATTTATTTTAAAAGATTTTTAAAAATCATTTTTTGAATTCTATTAGATGGCGTTTTCAAATTTTTCGTTCGACGTTTCGCCTCCGAGAAACCATCATCAACTTTATTTTTTTATATCGCCGCAATTGCAATATTTAAGTAAGTAAACTACTTTAAATGTTAAATGAAAATGTAAACTTTCACTATTATCACACATAATAAAATACTTATCGGCATTTTAATAGATATTACTACTGACGAGGATAACTGCAAGTGTTATCGAAACGTTTAGATTGTATAATTGAAAATACACCATTAAAAATACCCAAAAAAGATAAGTATTTTACTTTAAATTGTTGCTGGTAAATCATTTGTTCTATACCTACTGTTATATTTTGATTTCACACTTTTTTTTGGTTTTGCTACTACCTCATATTCATAATATTATATTATCAATTTCGAATTATGTGTTTATCTAACTGTACGTGTTTTATTTACTCTGGTAAATATCGGGTAAGTTTGGTAACGAGGTTTAATGCGAAAGTTTTAATTTGAATGCTTAAATCAGCCCGACAAGTAGCATAATTCGTATAGGTAAGCACTCAGTACTCAGTTTCAGTTTTTGTCCAAATATTATACTGTTTATTCCACTCCCATTTGATGAAGTACCTGTCTACAAAAATTATTTTCTTATTGTTTATTCATTTATTTTTTGGTTACAAACGGAAACAACTAAAATGATGTCGAATCCAAGAATAGGACAAACTCGCGAAATATCTCTAGAAGTAAATAGTCAAGAAAACAACCAACGTCAAATAATAAAAAAAACGTGCTTCTGACAAAGCATACTGGATAGGAATTATTTTGTTTACTGTATTTGGTTTTAGTTAAAAAAAAGTTATATACTTAGTTGTATATATTCGTTTAATCTTTGTACGAGAACTTGGCGTTCCTCTATAAGCCTGTCACCTATTGATTATTTAGAAATTTTGAAAAGGTTAGGCAAGCTAGGAAAGTCGCTTAACTCGCTATAAACCTATTCTTACTGCTATCGTACCTTATATTTGAAATAGGATTGCAAGAAGTAATTAACTTAATATGTGATAGTCTAAACTTGCCCAATCATTTTATTTTATTCCCGTATACATACTTCGTTTTGTTTCAAAACTATGTTGTCGAACGGAAAATTTATTTTAATGGTCCGTTTGAACTATCTAAAAACATAAGGCCACTTTCTGACATTTTTCAATTTAGTTCAACGAAGAAAAAAAATTCATTAGAATCTGCACTCTTGGGAATCCTTAGTGCATCCTGATTGAATTAAAAGGAGTCAGGTTATTTCATTAAAGTGTACAAGACAAAAATGTAAATGAGAATACAAAAATATAGAAAAATAGCATTTATCTAAGATTATAATTCATTTTATAATGTTCGGTAGAATCAAATTCTCAGCAAATCTGGATATACAATGTATTTCGAAAAAATATATTTAAAAATATTTTTAGAATGCCTCACACATTAAATGTTAAATATTACATGAATGCCAAGCAATTTCGCTTTTCCAAGCACGCAAAGCACTTATTCTCACTTTCTATACCCTAACATTATATTGGCTCGAATTCAACATTTTGAACAATATATGTACATGTTCCTATACAGATGTTACTAATAAATTGTTATATTTATGTTTTTACTACAATTTTTAGGGGGGGTTGTCAACATTTATACTAATTAGCAATTTAGATATTTAGTAACCTCGTTTACGAATTTGTGCTTGTAGATTTTAAAACGGTATGAAATTAATGAAGTATTTAAAAAAAAATGTTATAAAGAGTAAATTGGTAATGTAATTTACGCTTCTTCGTAATAAAATTTTATAAAAATAAGGTGAAAACGAAAAGCTCTACTTTGATTGCTGCATTATTCATTACAATGAGTTACAATTTTTTAATTACGTATAAGAAACTTGCTATATAAAAATCACCTGAAAAAACATTTTATTTCTAAGACGTAATAAGAAATAATAACAATTAAAATAAAACTGTAATCAATAATTTTGAAGTTAATTAACTAAATAACTGTTGATTTACCTAATTTTTAATGCAACACTAATAGTTCTCCCAAAATTCACTGTATAATTAACTACACGCTAAATTGAAGGTTTACTACGAATAACAAGACAAATTCCACGCGAACCTCAAATAATTAATTACATAACTAAAACCGATGTACACACACACGCACGCACGCACGCACGCACGCACGGATAGACGGACGGACGCACGGACGAACGGACAGACAAACAGACAGACACACAGGCAGACAGACAGACAGACAGACAGATAAACAGGCAGACAGACAGACAGACAGACAGACAGGCAGGCAGACAGACAGACAGACAGACAGACAGACAGACAGACAGACAGACACACACACACACACACACACACACACACACACACACACACACACACACACACACACACATACATACACAGACACACACAGCACACACTACACACACACGCACAGGCACACTGACACGCGCGCACCACACATACACACATACACACATACACACACATATACGCATCACACACACACCACACACACACACACACACACACACTCACACACACACACACACACACACACACACACACACACACACACACACACACACACACACACACCACACACACACACACACACACACACACACAAACACACACTCACACTCACACTCACACTCACACTCACACTCACACTCACACTCACACTCACACTCACACTCACCTCACACTCACTCACACTCACACTCACACTCACACTCACACTCACACTCACACTCACAGGCTCACTCGAACGGGTCGACGTTCTCTTTTCAATAAAAATCAGGAACCCAAAATTAAACAATTGGACACCAAGGCCATGATATGAATTCTGCTAGGTATTGGTCTACACTAGAGCTGATAATAGCGAATATGCTCGTTTCCGCCTTACGTTTTGCCATCCTAACCTATGGGGTATTTGAAACTGTTAATTTTCAGCATTGTCGAAATACGTTTTGGACGCAATAACTGCAAGTATAATATTTACAAAGCCATACCGGTCAATCACAGTGATCACATTAGTTAGCTTATTGTAACTGGACAAAACAGCCAGGTCAGGTTCAAATAAATGCGAGTTTTACTTCCCAAAGATATGTAAATATGCTGTAAGATGCTATGCTACCATCAACTCAGGGAATCTATCGAGAAGAAGGAACGTTTTCGTCCAAGAATAGGGACGGCTCCGACAGCATCCGTATATACACGTCATAACGTAGTCAATTAAGTATCCAGATCTAAATTTAATGAAGAACACACATGCACGCACACGCACACGCACTCGCACGCGCACAGCCCACGCACACGCACATGCACACGCACACGCACACGCACACGCACGCGCACACGCACACGGACACGCACACTCACACGCACACGTACACGCACACGCAAATGCACTTGCACAAGCAAACGCACTGCACTCGCACACGCACACTCACACTCACACCCACACGCACAAGCACACGCACACGCACCCGCAATCGGATACGCACACCAACCCAACCTCCCACACAACATACAAACGAACACACACACACACAGGCTCGAACGGGTCGACGTCCTCCTTGCAATAAAAATCACGAGCCCAAAGATAAACATTTCGACACCAAAACCATGATACGAAAACTGCTTGGTTTTGTCTACACAAGACCTGACAATAGCGAATATGCTCGTTTCCGCTTTACATTTTGCCATCCTAACCTATAGGGAATTTGCTACTCTTAATCTTCAGCATTGCAGAAATACGTTTTGTGCTTTAGGAGATTCCTGACAGAGCTATGAAGACTCGCACTCGCACTCGCACACGCACACGCATTCGCACTCGCACACGCACTCGCACTCACACTCGCACTCGTACTGGCATGCTCACTCATGCGCACTCGCACTCGTAATCGCACTCGCACTAGCACTCGCACCCGCACTCGCACTCACACCCACTCACAATCGCACACGCACACTCACACGCACACGCACACGCACACGTACACGCACACGCACACGCACACGCACACCGCTCACGCACGCACACGCACACGCTCACGAAAACACACGCACTCGCGCACGCACACGCACACGTACACGCATACGCACACGGGCATGCACTCACACGCACACGCACACGCACACGCACACGCACACGACACGCACACGACACACTCACGACACACACAAACACAAACACACAAATACTCACAAACACTCACAAACACACACACACACTCGCAGACACACACACACACACACACACGGCACCGACGACACCGACACAGACATCGGCACAGGCAGAGACACAGACACAGAAACAGACACAGGCACAGACACAGACACAGACACAGACACTGACACAGACACAGACACAGACACAGACACAGACACAGACACAGACACAGACACAGACACAGACACAGACACAGACACAGACACAGACACAGACACCGACACAGACACAGACACAGACACAGACACAGACACAGACACAGACACAGACACAGACACAGACACAGACACAGACACAGATACAGACACAGACACAGACACAGACACAGGGACACAGACACGGACACGGACAGGACACGGATACGCACACGGACACGGACACGGACATGGACACGGACACGGACACGCACGAACAAGCACAGACACAGACACGACACAGACAGACACAGACACACAGACACGACACGCACAAACACAGACACGAAAAACACAGACACGTGACACGACACGACACGCACACGACACGACACGACACGACACGACACGACACGACACGACACGACACGACACGCAGACACAGACAGACACGATACGACACGAGACACAGACACAGACACAGACACAGCACAGCACAGACACAGACACAGACACACAGACACACGACACAGACACAGACAAACCACAACACAGACACAGACACAGACACAGACACAGACACAGACACAGACACAGACACAGACACAGACACAGCACAGGCAGACACAGACACAGACACAGACACAGGCACAGACACAGACACAGACACAGACACGACACAGACACAGACACAGAACAGACACGACACAGACACAGACACAGACACAGACACAGACACAGACACAGACACAGACACAGACAAGACACGAACAGACACGGACACGGAACGACACAGACACATACACAGACACAGACACAGACACAGACACAGACACAGACACAGACACAGACACAGACACGGACACGGACACACACACGGACACGGACACGGACACAGAACGGACACGGACACGGACACGACACGACAGCAGACACAGAACAGGACACGACACGGACACGACACGGAGACGGACACGGACACGACACGGACACGGACACGAACACGGACGACGGACACGGACACGGACACGACACGGACACAGACACAGACACAGCACAAAACAGACACAGACACGACACAGACACAGACACAGACACAGACACAGACACGACACAGACACAGACACAGACACAGACAGACACAGACACAGACACAGACACAGACACAGACACAGACACAGACAGCACAGACACAGACACAGACACAGACACAGACACAGACACAGACACAGACACAGACACAGACACAGACACAGACACAGACACAGACACAGACACAGACACAGACACAGACACAGACACAGACACAGACACAGACACAGAGCACAGACACAGACACAGACACAGACAGACACAGACACAGCCACAGTAACAGACACGGACACGGAACGGACACGGATACGGACACGGACACAGACACAGACACAGACAAGACACAGACACAGACACAGACACAGACACATACACAGACACAGACACAGACACAGACACAGAGCACAGACACAG